>WMED01009503.1:0-16272 GCA_019650415.1 Pipa parva | reverse complement strand
CACTCATTCTTACCATTTTCCCACATATTTCATTAGACATCCCCCCAATTTCTTTTATTTTATAATTTTACACTTTTCACCTTCAGTCATTTCCCCTACTTTCCCTTCATTTTACACATCTTTATGATTCACTACCCACATGCTCCTTACCCATTATCACTTTCACTGACATTCACTTTGGAACACCGTCTTATTTCACTTCATTTTATTTTCCACAGTTCCCTTATAGTGTTTTACATGTTTCTTTACACATGTTCCTTAACTTATAAACCTTTTTGCCCTCTTGATACTTCTTGATTTTTATCTATTTATTATATTACACTTCTAGCCGTACTCTAACCACTGTCATCCATTTTTAAGATAGCTGCTGTTATGTTCAACAGATTTATGTACTGTTCCACACAGCTGGCGTTGATCACAGCCCAGACAAATACTGATTGTTTATTTGACATTGTCGATATCTGACTTGGCAATTACGATTTGACAATTGCTTTTCACTAAACGCCTTTCTTGACATTTGTTCCATATAGCCGGCCGTAGTTTCCAACTTGAACTTTGATCCCCTTGACGCTGTGTCCTTTACTTCCGCGTCACGAGTAACTTCCAACCCGGTCAGCGCCTTTAGCATTATACTATCATCTTAGGCTATGTTGCCTATATTTGAATACATGTGGAGGGCCAGTAATCAACCTACCAGCTGTGAGGTAAGCGTTTACTATTTATTCCTTAGTTTTGAGAGCACCTTTACCTATGATTAAGCGCCCTAAGCGCGAAACGCGTTAGGGGGTGCTCTTTTCTTCACTGTTTTTTATTCTTTATTGTTTTTAACCGTATGGATTAAAGCTTAATGATTTTAACAACTGGGAGTGCCGAACATATTTTTTCTTCCCTGTGATTACAAATTAGCCTAAGTAAGCCAATGTACCAAAAATTCTGGTATTGTGGAAAATTCTATTAAGAAAGATTGGAATATCCAGAAATCGGATAATATTTTAGGAGACATCTTACCAGACAAGCCCAAGTTTGTATATAGGTGTGGGCCTTCTATAAAGGGACAAATTGCACCATCAAGATTTAAAAAACCTTATGATGGTCAGAATGCGGAACGTACAACCAGTTTGGTGGGCACTTACAAAAATCACAAACGGAAATGTGGTTCATGCAAACGTTGCAGGTAAAGTCATAGAAACTTCTTTTAGAACCAAATTTAATAAAAAAGCATTTTTTCAATTGTCAAAGTAAATTCATTGTGTATTTACTTTTATGTCAATGTAAAAAAAATATTGGTAGAATCAAGAAGAAGGAGCTGTGCACTGGCTTCTGTGTCAGCCAGCGCTGTGAAAGAAGCACCGAGGGAAGCATTGGCTGCTGGCTAATTACAGCACAGCTCATGCTGTAATCAACCGGCTCTGTATAAGGTAAGAATTTTAACAGTTCTTTTTTTATCTTTTTACTTTAGGTCTCCTTTATCTTTTATACGTACCACATCTATTTTTCCATTTGTTCATATCACCTATATGTGTAATAGCAACCGAATATCATGAGAGGAGTTTACAATTGGACATCAACATTATAAGACCATTTGATTTCACATCGTTTTGCTCCAACGGTTTACTGAATGCATAGATGACCAGACATATCTGGTAAGCATAACTACAGTTGGGAGGTGTAATGAGTTATATACCATTTCACGCCACATTTCCCTACCCCTTTTGGTGACTGGAGTGTGAGTTTCACATATCCCCCATTTAATGTGTGTTACATTACTGATTACCCAATACTACACTCGGAGGAATTCCTGTCTTTTTAGGGACTTTTTGTTTATGCCAAAGGTTTTGGTTTTGAGTTCTGATTTAAAAAAGCATATTTTTTTGTATCTTAGACCTTTTTATGGCTATCTCGATGTTATAAAGTTTATAACGGCTGCATTTTTTTTAACAGAGACTAGGTCATTTTTTCATTTTTAGATATTTCTGGATATCCAATGGCTTGCATTTGCTACAAGTATTAAAACAGAAAACAACACACATCCTGTCAGAAAAATGACAAATGGTTTCAGCCTGGTTAAGTCCCATGTGCACAAGGACTTTGAAGGCTTTCAGCACCTTCCTAAACAACCTAATTTATGCATCAAACTGAGAATTTGATTGTCAAAGTCAATTCTGATCACTTTGGGTCACATCACTGCAACTGTCATGAATTCTCCTCCTTATTCACTAATCAGAGGATTCTAATTGCGGTTGTAGCCTTCTCTTGTGTAGTGCGACATAGTCAGTCAAACTGTAGAAGCTCTGCTATCAGCCCCATAATTTCCTACTTCAGTCTGGCACAGTAAAACTGGCAAATGGGAAAAAATGCACCTCAAATAGTTAGTTAAATTCGCCACTGCTACAGACTCCAATGCTTGATTAATATTGATTAATAGGGTAATTACCTGTGCACGCAAAAGCAGATTGGTACAAAGTGATCTGTAAATCTACAACTGTCATAAGCTTTTGAATTGGTCTTGAATTCACCACATCACAGAGTTTACTGAATACACCAACATGGGAAAGTGGAGAATAAATGGGACTAATTATAAATAATCTCCAAACTAAAAGGACTTGCAACAAGTGTTCTCCTCACAAAAGACATTTTACTTTAAAAGCAAGAATAATTATGGCTTAAGCTCTGTAAAAACCACTGTGAATGTGCATAAATGCTCATTTTTTTTCCAGTGTTTCCAAATATTTAATAATTTAAGCACAGCAATTTGTAGTATGCATCACATCTAATTAATACTTGTCCCTGAAGCAGGTGGCTTTCAAATATATATGTAATTATGAACTGGAAATGCTAAATCAGGACCAGTTTTACTTACTTGATCTAGAGGGGGTTAAACTTAGCACACAGGGATCCTTTACTTGTAAGAGTTCAGTAATTCAACCTCTTTTTGTCTTAGTTCTTTTGGTATTGCATACTGGGTATGTGGCAAGTAGTGAAATTAGGGGTGTAAAGCTTCTAAGGTAAGGGGTTTAATAATAATGATAATAATAATAATAGGGGTTTAATTTAATAATATGGGTTGCAGCAGTCACAGTTGCAACCAGGCCTAACACCCTAAGTTTATTCATTTGGATTGGAATTGGGGTGATGCTGTGGGGAGGAGTGGAAGTGCTGGATCCTGAGCATCATAGTTCTGCCACTGTCTAAAGTTAATGAGATGTCATTTTACAGGCAACTTTGAAGGCATGGATTGGTAATATTATAGCGCTAGGGCAGTAAGCCCTGTACATATGGCACATTGTTCCATACCTAAACATATGTCTGTCTTTTGTTCCCTTTAAATATATAGGGCTTTATTGACTAAAGTCTGAATAGTCACACATAGCTCTGAATTCACATTTGATCACCACTTTCACATGTTCACTAATTGAGTAAACTCTGTGATGTGGTGAATATGCAACCAATTTGGGTGACTGCGATAGTCACAATCTTTGGAGCAGTTCGCATCACTTTGCATGCGTGTGTACAGGTACATCTACTATTGACTAAGCGGTGGAATGTGTAGAAGGAGAGAATGCAACTAGGTGTACTGCTCCAAATTCACCTGTTTGACCTCACCACATCAGAGTGGCGAATTGGGGGTTGATGGCAGGGCTCTGGTGTGGAAAAGGTGACTATTTCATCAAAAGTGACAGCGACTAAATTAGTCTGCTACTTAACTTGAGCTAGGGACAAGGTGACATAGAAACAGATGTATCATTCACATATATACAGTTAGTGCGATATGGTGAGGATGATGTCACTGCCCTTTACTGGGGGAATTCACATCTCTCCTCATGTCTTTGCATCCTGCTTCTTTTCGACTGACTTTGCAACACTATGCATGCAACTGCTTCAGTAGCAGTCCATCTGTTTGGAAAATCTATCCGCTTCTTCATCAATAAGGAGTAATGAGTTTATGACTGTTTTGCCAATGCAATACAAATTGAAGTGAGGTCAATTCAGCAGGTGAATTATTTCTTTAGTGAAAAAAGGCCATAGTGTATGATGCTACATGCGGGTGGGAGTAATCATTTTTACAAAGCCCAATTTTTTTATTGTAGTAAACAGGCTGATTCATGAAAGAGTAAAATTGCCCTGCTGAAGTGTATTTGCATCAATTCACCTGTAATGTCCTGTGAAGTAAATTCTGATTAATCCCTTAACTGTGTATTATTTCAGCAATGTTGAGTTTCCTGTACTAAGTCTGGCAAACAGGAGTAGAATACACAAAGTTTAAAAGCTTTATCTATAAATGAAACCACATGTACTTTCCATTTAGAGGAACTTGTATTCTTGACTTTGTGTTCCTTTAAATACAGCCAAAATATATTTTCTTGCAATCAAAGTGACACACAGAAACTATACTTAAAGATATTTATGTGTTCTCTGCACTGCTGATTGCTAAGATAGGATTCTTTTACTTGTGTTTTCTTTCTCTTGTGCAAACATTTGTCAAGCAGCATGAACAGCCTCTCCTAGAGATATTTTTATTTTGTGTTATCTACCCACTCTTCATTATTCCTGACATTACCATCTGCTCTGACAAAATGATTTTGCATACTCAGTTGTATTGTTCCAATCACTCTGTGACTGGCAAATACAAGCATGCAGGTTACTTCTTCAATAATCACACAGAGGCTGATTACAGGTCTAAACAATGTTCTCTTGAATATCGTCTTTCATTATCGGATTTTTTTTAATCCATTTGATGGGACTGAAACTGTTCATTTATTTATCCAATAAAATAATTGTATTAAGATTAGAGCTTTCAAACTCTTGAATTAAAATAGGGCAACTTTGGTGGTAGGATGCAGCTATTTTCCATGTTAAAGATGTACAGGGGAATTAATCAACAGTGGAAATCTTTACAGAAGTCTAGTAAGCCAGAGTAATCAGTCAGACAGTCAGAAGTTGTGTTTTATTTTTATTACCTTCTTATATGAAAGAATGCTGACTGCTGATTGGTTGCTGAGGATTACTAGTCCAGTATCTTAAACACTTTTAATTTTTTTTTTTTACATTTTAGGCCATTCAGTACAGTTATATACCAGATTAAACAGGAACCTCATAATACAATAAAATTATTGTGTTGGGAGGGTCCATGGCCATGCCCATAGCCTACAACAAGAATGGTAGGAGGATCAGTTTATTGGAAAGGCCTTGTCTACTTTGTATAGCTAGGCTTTACTGAAACTTGCTTCAGGGGCAATATGTGCTCTCAGGCAAAAAAAAACCCAATAGATTTAGGTACTTATTCATGAATTCTGATGAGTTTAATGGTGTGAATTCCCTTTTGTTCACCACTTCCCCATATTCAGATATTCAGCATACTCTGCAATGTGGTGAATTCCCCATCTAATGACAGTAACACACTACACAAGAGATGACTACTGCGTACTGCTTCGCTATGGGAATTCTCTGTTTAGTGAATAAGAGTAGAGAATCATTGCCTCATTGTCAAAAGGGTGAATTCACCTGTCGATTTAAACTCACTACAATTCACCAAAATAGTCACAAATTCACTTTTCACTGTTGACTAAGCAGAGAATAGACTTGCTGAAGAAGGGGACAGCAAGGAATGCTGTTGCCTGGGTAGTCTGCGGTAGTCAGTTGGATAATAGTATGATGAGAAATCATGAGGAATGAGTCTCACACTGTCCCACTAACTTATTCTGTGAATAATCTATCTATTTCTATGTCAACTTGTCCCTAGGTCATGGCAGCAAAAGGATGGACCATAACTTGATACACACAACGGGGCAATTACTGCTATTATAAAACAGACTCCAACACCATAAGCTGATTTGGTAGAATGTAATGGCCACAGCTTTATTAATTTTTATAACAAGCAAACAAAATATGCCAACGGTTGCTAAGTAATAACTGGTACGAATTTCACCATAAATCACACGAGTCTCAGATTGTCCAAGAACTGATCAACACTGTAAGTGACTGGCCTGTTAGAAGATCAACCATAACTCCCCAATAATAACCAGCATGTCAGTGTTAATAACTTTCCGCCAAGCTGTGACAAATAACATAACAATTACCAATATAACATACAACATGACAGCAAACTCATCCTTTTTTTTTTTTTATTATTTATCCCCTCTTGTCTCTTAACGTTGCATATCCCTTCTTGTTGCTAACTTTGCATATCCCCTTATGGCCTTTTGCTGGGTGGGAAACTTTTTTTCACTAAATGCAGCCTGTAAATATGCAGGATTTTGCCTGTCCTGCTATTACCGTATATAACCTCCTGCGCCCCTAGGGGAAAATTTTTATAGGGGATCCTGATAGGTTTTAAACCCATAATTTTCCTTCCCATTTTTTCCATTTGCATATTTATTGGTTCCTGTTCTGCCCATTCCTGCAGCCATGGCCCCGCTTTTCCCATCCCCCGCACCCCAAGGTGCTTTTTTAGGGGGAAAGGAAAATCGAGGCACAACTTATTGTCACTTAATCCACAAACCATGAAAAAGGAAGAAAACCAATGTAGCTGTGCTGCAACCCTTTATTGGGTATTCAAGTGCAATATACACAACATGTTTAGAGCTTCCTGTTCTTTGTCAAGTGTCAAGCAGGAAACCCAAAACATGTTGTGTATATTGCACTTGAATACCCAATAAAGGGCTGCAGCACAGCTACATGTGCTGGTTTCGTCTTTTTTATGGATTGTGGATTAAACTTAAGGGATATTTCATGGTTCTCCAGTGAAGGAACCTTCGCTAAAATACCCATTATAATACCCATCTCAGACCCAGGAAGAATCTAACTACTATATTGTCACTAAGTTGCAGTTGCCATTGTCACTTTTAACTAAATAGTCACCTTTCATCACATTGGAGCCCTGCCACCAACCCACTAATTTGGCAGTCTGAAATAGCAAAGTTAAATAGGTAAATTCGGAGCAGTTCATCTAGTTGCATTCGCACCATCGACACATTCCGCAGCGTAGTCAATAGAAGTACCTGTGCACAAGCACACAAAGTGATGTGAAGAGCTCCGTAAGATTGTGACTATTGTAGACGTCCAAATTCATTGCATATTCACCACTTCGCAGAGTTTAATCAATAAGAGAACATGGGGAAATGGAGAATAGATGTGAATACAGACCTCTATGTGACTATTCAACCATGATTAAGCGCGGACACGCGCGAAACGCGTAGGTCCAGTGTATGATTTTATTTTGCCCATGTGGTAAACAATAAAGCGATTACTTTTTACTATTGGAGTGCCGGAATTTCTCTCTTTATATTCAGACTTTAGCCAATGAGGAATTTGAACTTTGATAAATAACCCCCACAATATTCCTTATTCTATTAGCATTGCAGGATGTCCATCAGACTTAGGAATTTTACTGAACTGATGTATTAGGGTAATGTAATTAGCTATCTTGATCTAATGGCCACCAGTGGGCTAGTAGAAAATAAATTTTTCTGAATATCTTTCTGAATTTGTCTTTTATCTTTTTGATACAGCAGATTAAATTACAATTGAGCACTGTTTTCTATGATAAAACAGTTTTCATTTGCAAACATAATATGCTCTAATGACACGGTCCATTTCTTACAGATGTGCAAATATGGCGGATGGAGTGACGACTAGTCATAGATGCTGTCTAGTTCTATGACTAAGCACCCAAAGTGCGAAATGCGTGGGATGCACACCATTTTGTAAGCCTTTCTAACATGCTGTATATGTTTTTAAACTGATTGAATAAAGTTTGTTTTAATGAATTCCACTGGAGATGATACCTTTTTCTGCTTTGCATTGATGATCAGGACGTCTTATTCCTTCTTGGCACACTGGGACTATCTTTAAAGGTGTAAGTGCATCATATTATTTATTTCTACATAGGATTGAGCCGCACATTGATCGGTGATCTGAGCACATTTTATATATCATATATTAAATATATGACTATGATTAAGCACCTGGAAGCGCGAAACATTTTAGTGCTGGTGCCATCATTATTTTTTTATTGGGACCTGATTTTATGGATTAATAAATGAGAATTTAACTTTTTACTTTTTGGAGTGCTGGACCTTTTCATTTTTTCATGAACATTTTATATCTGATCATGCCGTCCCTCTTCTCTTATTCAGCTTCTGAGCACATTTACTCTGAGATAAAGTTAGTCTGAAATACCTCAAACCAATGTACAGCACCTCTTATAGGCATGGTTCTTAGAAAATTGTGATTAGTAGGTGGAGTGCTATAGATGCTTACTGCTACCACCCTGGACTAAAAAGAGTCTGGCTGCATGCAGCTCAGTTTGAAATTAATTATTTGTATTTTAGTTTATTGTAAGAACAAAGTTCTGTCTTGAAAAAAACTATGATTACATCTTGCCAAGATTTGAATGACACCATATTTCTCCATGAAGTGCCTAAGAATAAACTTATGATTACATCATGAGACATGCGGGTAAATCTTTTGTCAACGATAGCATAATGCTGCACATCCATCATAATACTGAATATTATCTTATTTTCCTTTTGGATGTAGAAGATGCAAAATAAAACATAATATAAAAATAAATAAAATACCTAAATAAAAATAAATATAGAAGAGAATTGCATTTGTGAGCACATGCCCCAATGGAATCTGACAAAATATAATAGCTTTGGTGCATGCTTACTGTTTACTGTTTAGGTGAATATGTTTTCTATCTTCCTTTATTTGTGCTCATTTATCTTCACTTAGCAGATGCCTGTCTTTGTTCATAAGGGAGTACTGTATTGTTCCTGCACATACAATATTGTCCAACAAATACATGGAGAGAGATCTTTGTTTCAGCAATGACATTCCTTATTAAGACATAGAAAAAGAGCTGGCTTGTGTTCCTGGTATCTTAGAGGCGTCGGCTTGAGGACGAGTTTAAGATGGAATAAGTGATCTGTGGAGCCAGCTGTATTCTTTGTCTGTCTGCTAACAAAGAGTATAATGTGTCTGTCACAGGAAAAGCAGAAATACTGTTTATATTTTTGTAAATAAAGGTGGATTTAATTACACAATGCTTTTAGCTAATCTGTTCATAGTCATTATGGTTATAAGTCAGTTCCAAGGATAATACACAATCATATCACAACCTGCACAGTTACAGTGTCTGCAGATCACATACACATATCCCCGCCCCCCCCGAATTTATCAGAAAAATGAATTTCAAGGACAGGACTCCTTCAGTTCAATTAAAGAGACACTAAAGACTGTGAAAAAGTACTTTCTATGTATAGGCCACAGGAACGCGACAAGGTTTCAGGTGGGGGGGGGGGGGGGGGGGGGGGCGGCAGCGGCAGCCAGCAGGACAGCACCACCTCTCACTTCCCCAGCCCTGGCTCACCTCTGCTGTAGTGCAGCACTCTCTCCCCTGCAATCCCCAAGCAGGCCAATTCCAGTGATTGGGTAACATTAAGTGACATGCTTGGGGAGCACAGGGGAGAGAGTGCTGTACTACTGCAGAGCTGAGGTGAGTCAGGGGCTGAGGAATGGGGGTAAGCATGATAGGATACCGCCTCCCAGCAGCATAGGCAGCGTCGTAGGAGACTGCCTATGCTGCCTACCCCTAGATCCAGCCCTGATAGGCCACCTAGTTTTAAGTATATGTGTTAAAATTACAGGTTTAGTCTTACTGATTTTCAGAATAATTATAGCAATAGAAGAAAAAAAACAAGCACTTAGTGCAGATGTTATCAGTGAATACTAGCCCTTTCACATGTTACTTGTGTGCAGCATTTAAACTACTAAGCAGCTTTTGACTCTGTTTTAAGCTTCTATTCTCCAGTTTTTTAGTCTCTCAGAGCCGCCTTGCACTAAGTTTCCTGCAAAAAGTGAATTTTAATTAGTTTTAGGAGGGGGAACATGCTCAGTTAGTGACCTAAGCTCTTGACTAAGGGATTATTAGGTTAGCTGAAAATCTCTTTTCCAAATGATTGTTTTTCTTCAGTTGCTATGACAATTCAGTTACCCTAAACCTGTCACTTCAACATTGTTGTATTTAATACTAGGTGGCCAGTAAAAGGAAAGCTTTATTTCCACATGCTTTAGTGTAGTTTCTCTAGCTATCTAAATGAACCCTAAGTTAACAATGGGTGAAAAAGATAATATGTGAGTACAGAAAAATTTTGAATGGCTTTGGAGATAATATAAATAATGATGTTGCAAGAAGGTGACATTTATTTTTTTCTAGATTTTTAAAAATAATTAGTATTATTTAAATCATATGGGAATGTCTGATCCAATGCATATAACTATGGGTTACAGAGACCAAACTCTGTTACCTTTGGGGACAACCATGGAACAAAATATTACTGGACAAGGAAGAAAACTATATAGCGCTGAAGAATATTAGTTGATGGAAAGTGAAGGACTGGGAAACAGGTGCTAAATAAAGCATTGGTGTTTAAGTAACAATATCCAAAATTTGTTCTAGGACCCATAAGCCTTTAGTAATGGCACTGCCTAGTTTTTTTATTGCTTTTTTTCTTTTTAGCAATATAAAGTAAGTGACAATGACTTCAGAGGCCGGCATGTTTATCAAAGAACAGGTTATATCTTCTATGTATATTTGCCTATAACAGTCTTACTGTATATATATTCCAAATACAGTATCAGTAGACATGCAGAAGCTAGAGCTTAACTTTTCCTGTTGAAGCTTTGAAGAGCTACAGATTATATCTACAAATTCTTTTTAAATGGTGCAGTTTTTAAACTATTTTAATGGAATATCATGTAGACAATGAGACTAGAAAATTTTATGATTAATTTCTTTGCACATAACTGCAAACATTAATATGGAATAGTTACTTGTCCCTTTTATGTACAGAAGGCCATTGAACAAAAGCCATTTATCTTTTGCAGATTGCTTGTATTTTATTTATAACCATGCTTATGCTTATGCTTTTTGTGCCACCCAATTTGTTAGAAAAGTGCTGTCACAGGTTGAATTTTACCTTTAAAGACTAAAATAGCTTTTTTCTCTATTTAAATGATAGGAAGAACATTCCCGAATCCTTGCTGCAAGATCATTTTCATGAAAGTGTTAATTACATTGCTACTTTCCTGACTGCTTTGTCTTATGCGGCGCTTATACTATTTGTCAGGTATTCGAGCCATATATTATTGAAACAAAATCACACAAGCAGTAAAGTTGTTTATCTTACTACTGTAACCACTACTATTTGGGATTATTTGGGAATTATCTTCTACTATGCAATCTTATTTCTGTCCAGGTAGACCATAGATCTAAATTGAGGTGGTAATTCAGGATAGTGAGAAGTGAGGTGCGATGTCCTCGCCTCACTTCGCACTGACTGATATGCGCTCGCTGATGTCCTGCAAGCGGACATCAGCGAGCGCTTTAAAGGTATTCCAGTCTCGGCAAGAGTGAGTTGCTCACTTCTCACTATCCTGAATTACCCCCTAAGTCAGCGGTTCTCAACCTTGTTGAGACCGCGATCCCTCTCTGACGTCACCGCGCTGCATGGTGACTTTCGGCCGAAATGTCATCACGCTGCGCGTCACGTGATGACGTTTACTGCCGACATCACCCGCAGGAACCCTTATAAGAAGGGTTCCTGCGGGTGCTTCCAGGAGTCGGTGCGGTTCTCGACCCCAGTGGGATGGCCTTGCGACCCCCGCCGGGGTCGCGACCCACAGGTTGAGAACCGCTGCCCTAAGTCTTAACACATTTTCAGAACTAATTATGCATAGGATGGAGAAGAAAGGCTCCTTTAACAGTATTTTTGTCATTCTTAAGCATAGTTGTTGAAGACAATTACACAAAAGTGACAGATTATTTTCTAAATTTAAGGCAAAAATTAAAACAACCTGAAAATAACTGTTTCTGATTTCAGTCCCTTTGATTACCTGATTTTTCATTTTGCTGTTTAAATGTATCCCTTGTTTGAGGTGATACTCACACTTTTTAAAAGTTAAACCATATTGATTACACTTTCATTTTTGTAAAAGTGCCTGTATTAGTAGATTAAAATACCATTACAGAAGAGGCAACCTTCAATCAAATGTTTCTATGCTTGGGTGCTAGGGTGCATGTGTGCCTCTATTTTAGTGAAATTGAGGTTGGCGGAGAAAGATGATTAGGCAGCCACAGCTGTTTACATTTGATCTGATTCCACAGTATGGGGTTAATTTGCCAACTCACCTACATTTTGAGTTCGCACAGCATCCAATGTTATTATAACAGTCAACAAAGAAAAATAATTAGTTTCATAATAAATAGGAAACAGAAATTGCAGATTTAAAGAATCTTTGTTGTGAAATGCTTCCTTTCTTTCTTTCTTTCTACTAATGTAAAAAGATCAGGAGGTCAGTGATATTATCCATATTATTGTAACTGTTGAATTATATCTGTTCTGTAACTGGCTACAATTTCTGTTTAGCTAAAGCTGCTTTTATTTGATTGCCTTATTGCAATGTAATTCACTATAGAGAACAGATATCTGTTAGCCAGCTCAAGACAGGAGCAAAGTCAGAAGTGAATCAGAGAGCTGTAGCATGGGGGAAAATGTTTTTGTAGTGAAGGTACAGTTTTAAATATGACTAACTATTTTGTATTTGATTTTGTTGCATGTATAATTAAAAAAACTTTAAAATGGCTAGAACACTATGAAGGGCAATATACTATATTATTATATTATTATTATTCTAGTTTCCTTTAGACCAGTGAATACTAATTACTAATTGGATGCTATGGGTTATAAGACCTCTGTATAGTTTGCCCCATTGATTTCCCAGTAAATGTCTCCTTTTAAGGGGTACTATAGTGCTGATATTACTGCACGCATACATATAAAATTCCTTTATACTAAACCAATTGCAGACACAAATAGTTAAAAAAATGTTTAGGGAAGAAACAATACTTGACATTTGTTTCCCTTAATTGGTTTTCCTGAGAGCTGATATTTTCCTCTCCCTCTCCCTTCTGTTCTGCATGAGAAGAAAAAGCTGCCAGACTGCAACTGGTTAAGTAAGCAGTGCGCTGACCTTTTGGCCTCATAAATTAAGTTGGAATGTAGGAAATTACAAAGGAAAAGTTGACTTCTGCACATGTGCTAAGTAGTAAGTAGGGCAAAAATGTCTAGGGGAGGGTACTTTTTCATGGACAACTGGCCAGTACACGTCACACACATTTCTTGGTGCAGGAATTTAACAGTGCTGCCTAGTCAATCATTTTGCTTCACATGAAACATCTACTGGGGAGAAACACTTCTCACTAAGGTATAGTGCTGCATATGTAAAGATGTAATCTGACTATAGTTCTCCTTTAAATTGCTATTTGTTAAACCAGACCGTTTAAAACATTCTGAGAGAGATTGGCAGGGTCCAGAAAAGATACACATTGAAACATTATCAATATAAAACATATGGTCTCAGACTAATCGACTATTTATAAAGGTAATCAAGATGGAGGTCATTTATTCTTCAATACAAAGTCTGGTTTGTGTCCAAATGTCAAAGCCCAGATTTGTGTCTTGTCATACCAGTGGTATTAGCACCAGTCTCTTTCTTTCTAGCCAGTTCATGAATCACTCCCACTGCCTCTCTCTTACAAATGGATTTGTTATTTTCACTGCTACACAAGTGTAAGTGAGAAATGGGGTGATGCATCACAGCAAATGCATATTTTGCATAAAAACATCGCTTTATTAGATACTGAGATGACATTTTGTTAATGATATTTCTGCTTTATTGCTATTGTTTATTTTATTGATTGTTTTACTTTATTGAGTTTGTCAATGCACCATAAAAAAGGATATTGTTTCCCTAACAATGATATTATCTGAAGTTCCAATAAAATATCAAGTTAAGAATAATCAGCTGTCTCCTTTTTGTCAATAAAAGATAGTTCTGCTTGAAATTTTTGGTTAATTAGCGTGACTATATTGATTTCTGAACAAATATAAACAGTGAAAGCTCTGAATCATACAAGGTGAAATAAATAAAATTAGATAATTTTCTTGATATATCTGTTTTTATCCATATGTAGAAAAAGAAACATTTTTGCCATCCAATTACTGTCAGATTAACAATCAATTGTTATTATCAAAAGAAAATAGAATTAACTTTGTTTCCATATTTTACAATGCCAGTTTTCATACAATATTTTAGCTAGTTTAGGTATTTAATCATATCAACAAACTTTGATCATTTAGAAAGCTAACAGAAGTTTGTACTCTTATGCAACGCTATAGTGGCAGTATGTACTAAAATCCCACTCACAGCTACATCTCCTATACTCAGGCTATGATTATCTCAGGGGGAAAGGCCCCGCTTACTTATAGGAGTGTTACACATATAGAGAATTAACAATAATACACCGGGCACCAGTAGCTCTTACTTTCTAACAACCAACAGATTTATTTATAGCAAATGAAGTGATCAGGAATTGTGGTATAGCCAGTTACATGTTACAGCACACATAACAACATGTACATCATCCTTAAGATAGACATGTAGATAACTGTATAGTTACCAACAGGTTGTGCACCACAGATGATACCACAGGCACTACTCAGGTCTTAGTATGGGATATCTCCTCGTAGCTCCCTTTTTAGTGGAATGGACCTTTAAAGAATTCCTTCTTCAAGTGGGCTGTTCCCTTGGTCCCTAATTCTACCACTTAGAGTTCCTAGGCTGAATATATTATCAGGCCTCTAGGCCACTGTCACTCCTGTTGGGGTCTCAGGCTACCCATATAGATAACCTATCCTCAGACTCTCACCTACTGAGGTGAGCTAAACATACAGTAGGAGCTAACCTTTAGTAGATCCCTGTTTCTTCCACAGGATCCCACCAGGTGGGTGGGGATCCTACTACAGCACACCGTTGCTGAGGCAAGACTGAGGGCCCACCCATTTTCCAGCTTATATATATACTAGGGAAGGACCTAAACTGTGGCACTTACTCTGGGAAGAAAACCAGCGAAGCCATGCTGAATATATTTAAAGACAGGTGCTATACCAATAGGTGTCACTAGACTACACAACACAACTAATGGGACCCTAGAAAACATATATTAGAAGTGGTGAATCTGGAATATTCCAATGCTTCCAAATTTCACCAGGGCTACACTTATTTGATGATAAAGGGGTAGACCAGGTTTTTCTAGTAATTAACAAATGTATGGAATGATCCAAAAAAAGTTTTAGAACAATATGAGCATAATGGGTAAGAGTCAGAAAGGTATTTTGACTACTTAACACTGGTGAAAGTGGTTTTTATGCTGGTATTACCTACTTAATAGCGTTATAAATATCCCCCTGTTTGTAGATACAATAGAGAAGCACAACTACAAAAGTTAATATCACTCACACTGTTGTCTATGCTCTACCGTGTTTCCCCGAAAGTAAGGCCCTGTCTTACATTAATTTTACCCCCAAAAGTCCCACCCTGCCTTACTTTCGGGGGGGTCCTACTTTCGGGGAAACACGGTAGTAGGGAATTCAATGACAGTGACGTTCTGAATGGCTGAGCAGGGCATAAAATAGTTACTATTAAACATAGTTACTTAGTATATGAGTATACTTATGCTGGCAATCATTTAAATTATATTAAGATGTTATTCCTATAAAATCTTGGGGAGTAAGGTTACAGAATTTGAAAGAGGATCTGGAAATGATAGTTAGACCTGTTAATAGAAGACTTCCCTCATCATAAACATGGTAGATACAGTATCTATTTACCCGCACGATTCTCTAGGAATTTTTCCCTCTAATTTTCCAAAGGTGGCGGCAATAGATGCACAAATCTTTAAGATGAATTTCTCAAAGTCCTAAATAAAAAATATCCCTTCCTAATTTTAAGGACTAAAAGGATATTTCACAAAACCTGAAAATTGCAATAATTATACTATCTGGGAATATATATTCAAATAGATCTTGAGAAGAAGTCATTGGATTTTTTTTTAAGACTGAAAATCATCTTGGAATCAACCACATTTCTCTTGGCTGGACAGGGTCAGTATATATATATATATATATACATGGATGTTACTCATTTTCCTTCCTACCTTATTTTCTATCCTACAATTTCTTTCTGTTAAGATCATTCCTTAATACGTTTGCTAAAATTATTTTCTTTGTTTTGGAAGATAACAGTCTCTGACTGAGCATAGCTACCCTCAATACACTTGGAGAACATGAAAGACAAAGACCAAATATTAAACTACAAGTGCTGGTCAACGAATTAGAATAATTTGAAATAGTGTAATCATGAAATTCT
>WMED01009502.1:0-16016 GCA_019650415.1 Pipa parva | reverse complement strand
ATATGTAAGCTTGCCAAAAATTGACATGATGTCAACTGCTGTATTTTATAAACACATTACGCACAACTTTAAACAAATAATGTGTGGTTGGGGTAATTATATGTGTTGGAGTACAATATATGCTTAGAAAACAGTTTCTGTAAAATAAAATGATTTTTTTTATGCTTTTCTCATTCAAGTTCACATACAATGTATACATGAGTAAGCTAGAAATCAAACAATGAACCAAGCATGAATCTAACATTAGACATTTGTTTATAAAAAGTCAACATGTGCTGGCTGTAAGGTAACCACTTCATAAAGCATGAGCTAATCCAGAGACCTGTGACAGGTGTAGGGGTTAAAATGCACCACTAAAAGCATCTATGTGGCAGTAACAGTTAAGATAATGGTTATCTTATATGTAATTTTATTATGTTGTAGATAAAGGCTTTCTAAGATAAAACTTCTTTTTTGTATGTTTTTTTTAATTAACAGTTTGTTTGTTTTTTACATGCTTACATTTAAATAGTCTTCTGGATGGTAGAACTAGTTAACCTAGTAACCAGGCAGTGGTTTTAAGCACAGAGTGAAAAAAAGATAAGACAGGGCCCAATAAAAGCACCTTCACAGGTGTTGCAAGTTACTTGTGCCACTAGTATGCTCCTATAACATGACAAACTCTAGAGGGGTATATTTAATAGAGTCAACTGTTATGGAAAAATGAATTTGAGACAATACACTTCAGTTTGCCCATAATGTAACAAAGTCAGATGTGCATATTCACTGTTTAGCAAATTGTTGCTGCAGTTGAGTGAATTATGACGCAGTCCTCAGTAGTCAGGTGGACAGTAGTGGTGTGTTGTACAGAATAAATCAAACGTGTCTTTCCATGGATCTGTTTAATGGAGATAATATCAACATCACTATCTTCTTCTGCATTATTAAAGTGGTCCTGTCGGGTACAAAAGACAAAATGGAGCTCATAGCGTAAAATGTTCTTAATAAAGGGCTTTTAGTCAAAATATATAATGCTCACAATGAGCGATTAAAAAAGTGCAAGTAGTATAAGTAAAACTGGTACTCAATGCATATCCTGGCCCAGCTTCTTCAGGAGAAAATAATGTGTGGCTTAAAGTGTACCTGTCACCTCAAAACACTAATACTAATTTAGATTCTATTTATGGAATAAACTTTTTTGTAAATATAGATGTATTTTTAAAAAAATGTACCTTTATACAGCAATTCTCTCTGTCATCTTCTCTGTCAGCCCGACTTTTCTTTCCTGGGTTGGGTGGACGGGGCTAAATGATTGACATTATACCTCCTCCAATCAGATCCCTGCCAGATCGTGATTTAAGGGATCTGATTGGAGGAACTATAATGTCAATCATCATTTATCCCTGCCCACTGACTCAGGGAAGAAGAGTTAGGCTGACAGGGAAGATGACAGAGAAACGCTGTATAAAGGTACATTTTGTTTAATACATATATATTTACAAAAACGTTTATTTCATTAGTAGAACCTAAATTAGTATTAGAGTTTTGAGGTGACAGGTGCATTTTAACCAACAAACCACCATTTGAAAAACATTTTGAAGTAGTTTGTTGGTTAAACCACTCATTATTTTTTCCTTTTCATCTTTGCCTGTTAAAACTTGACTCTATAATTTTTCCCCTGAAATTTCAAAGATGGACTCAGATCATATCACATGTTCTCAACTTGCATAAGTCTAGTTCAGAGGTGAGTTTGCCTAAATAAGTTAGTAGTAAGTACTGTATGGATGTTGTTGACATATCATTTTCACTACATACAACAGTCTCTCAACTTGCATTTTCAGATGTAGTAATAAATTATATTTACTAATACAGATTTACAGAACTATTTCAGAGCTCCCGTGTTTATGTTCATTACAGAAGCATGTTGGCCTTTCATTCAATGCTGTTTAAGAGAAGAAGTGTTCCAGCATTCAACATTGCTTTCCAGCTTGTCTTTTATGGATTCTTTGTATGCATATTAAAATATCTAGAACAATATGGAAGGCTCTGTTAAATGTTTTAGGACAGAGCAATTCCCTCATACTTTACAGATGTTTTAAGGTAAATTATACACTACTGACACATTTTACTTCACAGGTAATGTGACAGTTTATTCTCAGTTTCTTTCAGTGTCTCTTTCCACTGGGCACTCTTGTTGCCTTAGTTGTGTTAAAAGTTTGAGACAAATGTGTTTTCTAGTGATTGGTTACTTTTTCTCATTCTCCATTATTTGGATAATGATGTCATAAAAGAAACAGCACCAGGCTATCTGAGGTGATGTGATACACATTTGTCTAGCCTTCATAACCCAAACCTGAGCAGAGAAATTTCAGAGTCAAATTATTGTGTGTTGATTATGCACCGAGCTTTTTGAGGTTGATTTTATAAGGCAAAGTGAAAACTAGGAACAAATGTTTCTATGTTAAATTATAATCTGTCTGGTTTCCACTTTTTCCACCAGCCTTTGCACACATCAGCATAATGTGTCTTCAAAGGTTTTATACTTTATTGGGGTATAAAAACCACAGAATCATAGAAAGATTTATGACCAAAGGAGTCGATTTTACACATTTGATTTTATAAAGTTGACTTTAGCTTAAAAATAAAAAATATATATATTAGAGAACTAAAAAAAAAAATGCCATTAACCCAGTTAACTAGAATAAAAATCACAAAGGTGCATTTATAAGATTTATCACAGTTGGGATTTACTGCAAAATTATTTTCTTCTATAATGTCTTAAGTAAATTAAGGCATGGCTGTATAAACAGGTGCAGAGTTCATTTTGTAAAGAAATGTAAACTCTGGGTAAGAGATTGCTTCAATTGTTTTAGCTGGTTGAAAAGACATAGGTATAAGTATGCAGGTTTGCCTCTGGCATGAGTTTATTCCTTAATAAAAAAAAACAAAAGAGGTCATTTAGAAAAGATGGAGTAGAGGGGTTGGGGCACCAAGTCACTGGGAAAGGAATTTCTGGAAATTCTGAACCTATGTCTATGCAGATTGAACACTGTACAAGGTCACCCTTGTTGTGTTCACTCTATGGGGGCTATTTTTAAAAGCTGAAAAGCTTTTAGACTGGTTGATGATGGAGAAATTACTTTTTTTTTTTTTTTTTTGATTTCATCCCTTTTCCCTATTTTAAAAGTTTTTCAAAGCAAATTTTATCATGCAAAAGTGTTTGCTTGCCTCAGTCTGCCATAAATCACTATTCCATATGGTGCTGGTAGTGTGACTCAGCCATAGTCGGTAACGTTTTCCCATTCAAAAAATACTGCAAAGCGTGCCGCCTACAACTGATCGATATTTATAAATAAAGATATTTTGACCTTGAAAATTTGAGAAGAGAAATTAATGGTGAAACACAGCTAACCACTGCTGAACCCTTTCTCCAGTCTTTCATTTATTAGGAGTCAGGTAATTTAAAATTAACATCTCTTTTATCCTTTGGCTCTGGTGGAAAAAACCCTGAGCCCTCACTTAGTGCAACACTGCTCAGTACCATAGTGCTTCCAGTAGCAACGGTGGAATGGCGTGGGAGCTTTCCCTTTAAATATATAACCACTTCCTGTGAATGCCTTTATATTTCCACAGCTACCTCATCCATAGAAAGTGTCTCATGAGACAGCTTACATTGGTATAACTGCCCATCTTTTTTGGTTGTGTATTGCTTTGCTAACATTACTGTTTTTCTTCCACTCTATGGAGGTTGTTCACTAAGGTGCGAATTCGACTGTCGAATTTGCAAACAGCGGATTCCCATAGTAAATCCGCTACAATTTCCCCATTGTAAAGTCACGACAATTTTTTAAAGTTAAGATTGCGACAATTTTCCCATAATAAAGTTACGACTGCGACAATATTCTCATTATAAAGATGTGACTGCGACAGTAGCAGCCTATTGCGACTGTCTTTATCTGGAGAATTCACACCTATATGCAACAATTTGGACTTTAGTGAATAATCCCCATTATGTGGCAAAATGCATATGGCTGTGAACGGCGCTGTTAGCAGCTGACGGTGCAGCCCACTGAAGAGCTCATAGTGATTCAGTTAGGAACATATGTTTTCTTAAAATCACTTTCGCATGGTATACCCCTCATGTTTTACTGGGTTTACTTATAGAAAGATTCTCAGATTGGATTCCTCATCATTTTCTGGCAGTTCCCAGAGGCTTTGCTATTTTATTATTTTTCTACTTTAATGTAAGTTCTTATATTTGTACAGCTTGCCCACTTTTATGGCCAATGTCTTGTGTCTATTTAAACTAAGAACATTCTTTGTGAATTTTAAATAAATCATGAAACATTGCCCAGGGCATATTTCACATTGTTGAAAAAAAAAAGCTTTTTTTTTTTTTTTTTAGTTGTATTCACATTTATACAAATTCAATATATCTCCATGTCCTAAATAAGATTATTAAATTAACTTTTTATTTACAACACCAAGGGGCTATTCACTAAGGTGCGAATTCAACTGTCGAATTCGCAAACAGCAGATTCCTGTACTAAATCCGCAACAATTTCCCTATTGTAAAGTCGCAACAATTTTTTAATGTTAATATTGCAACAATTTTCCCATAATAAAGTCGCGACTGCGACAATATTCTCATTATAAAGAAGCAACTGCGACAGTAGCAGCCTATTGCGACTGTCTTTATCTGGCGGATTCGCACCTATACGCAACAATTCAGACTTTAGTGAATCTCCAATTTGTCTCTACATTGAAAAGGATTTCTGTAAAACTGACTACGCTGCAGAAAATAATCTTTGCTGAATATGTAAAGTTGGAAAAGTGACTAATCCAATTTATGCATCTATGGGACAGTTTGTACTATACTAATATGCCCCTTAATCCAAATAATCTTTTAGGGGTATTTTTTTTTGGGTGGGGTGGGGTGAATATAGTTGTGTTGGAAAAAATAGCAGTGGTGCAATGTCTTGTTATTCTGTAGCTGCAGGCAACAGTGCTGATGGCAAATACACTAGCAATATTTCAGTTAAAGTTTGTTAACAATGTTTGCAAAACTGACCACTGTGAAGTGATGAATACATGACCAATTGAAGTGACTTTGTGAGCTGTGGAACTTACAGAGCTCTTTGCATTATTTTGTGTGTGTGTGTGTGTGCACAAGTATTTCTACTATTGACTGAAATACAGAGTGGTGAAAAGGTGCGAATGCAAATATGTGGACTGCTTCCTCTGAATTCACCTCTTCGACTTTGCAACTTCAGACTGATGAATTGGGAGGTTGATGGCAGGGCTCCAGCGTTGCATATTCATTACTGACAATGGGAACTGCGACTAAGTGGCAACATTTCCTAGGGACAAGGTGACATAGAAATAGAATATTCACAGTATACAGTTAGTGGGATATGGTGAGAAAGACGTCACTTCCTTTCACTTGTCAAATTCCCATCACTCCACATGATTTATCATTCTACTTCTATCTGACTGACTACGTCACACTATACATCTGACAGCATTCACCAATGTCCACCTGTTCAGCAAGTGTATCAAAAGAGAGATTAGCTTGCATATAGCCAAAGCTAGAGCATCATATGCCGGTCTGAGGCATCTGTGGTGAAGGAAGGTGTCACGGATTGGTATGTGGACCCACTGTACTACCTTGAAGATAGACTTAGGTATGCGGCGAGGCGCGGAGTCTAAGAGGTCTCTGGTCTTCGCCTTTAACCCCCGCAAGGAGGTACTGGTCTTAGCTGCTGGAGACCTCCAGGTCGCGACCCTCGAGCGTACCCTCCAAGGTAGTTGCTAGTCAAGAGCAGAAAGAGACTTGAATAACACAGACCAACTTGATTTAGCTCAATAAACACAGGAACAGAAATGAACTTGGAATAACTGAAGAGACACGGGAACAGACTTGGGAGTGACTTGACAACACAGGAATAGGCTTGGGAGAACTTGGGACAGGCACAGGAACAACTTGGGGATGACCAGAAAATAGAGGACTGTCACTTTAATTAAGGAAAGGCACATCAGGAGCAGGAAATGCGGAACACTGTTGAAATGGCATTCACTACAGAAAGCAAAAGCCAGGACCTGTATAGCTGGAAGCTTAGGCACTGAATGCCCAAGCTCTCCAGCCTTAAATACTATCCGCTGTGCTTGACGCAGCGGGGGCGCTCCCGACACCTCCTGTGTCACGTGAGCGTGCCGGCAGCATGCGTGCCGGCGGCTTTGTATAAAGGCCTGGCAGGCACGGCTCATGTGCCTAAAGAGGAAGCGCTGAGGAGCCTCCTGCCAGGTAAGGAACGGCCGACCGTTACAGAAGGATGTATCTCTTTAGGTTAAGGGCTGAGTTTACAATGCAAGTATTCGCTCAGTTCTACTTTATGGCTGTGAAACCTGGGATATTCACATTGAAGATGCACAATCCCTATTTCCCTATTACTAGAAAGCTAATAGATAACTGTAACATGTAGAAAATTACCAATGCTTCCCTTTAAATAATAAAAATCCTAGCATTCAAATAACAGCTTCATGTTACATTGACAATAAAATAAGATGTGTAAAAGTGTATTGGACTAGAACTTTATAGTTGAAATAAGGTTGTATTGTATTATTGTTTTTTATTAGTTTTCCAATCAGATTTTTCAATGGAAGGGTAGCCACACTTTACATTAGCAGTATTTCCATCGAAAAATCCAATTGAAATACTCGATCAAAAAGTTTTGATAATTTTCAATCGGGCACCCATTTTTTACATATACATTACATCTCGAGCTTTATAAATTTCGTCCGAATTCATGTAATGTTTTTGCCTGAAGAATACTACAGTTTGCATTTTACCATGTCTTTTATATAAAACAATATCTTGTTTTTAAATATAAATGAATTTGTATTTGTACAATGAGTTGCATTTGAGCTCGAGCTGTCTCGCCCTTCACTGAAATCTGTTTCAGATTGTGGAAATTGCATATTGTCATCCACAAATATTCTAGAAAACAACCCTATTAAACCTTTTTAGAGACCATAAACTGTGGCTTTCAAAGCAATAAACTTGGCAATTTGGGGGGTTTTTTGTTTTAATTTTTTTTGAAGGGGAACTTTCCATTTATTTAACAGAGCCTCACAAATATGTAGATAATTCCAAAATAGACAGGTTTTGTTTTTTTACTACAATGGGTTTTGCAGTCATAAAACCTACCCACTTGCACATGCCTCATTATACTCCATAATCTGCTTCACTGAATTGTCATGCCACGCTTTTCTTGTATGGAAATCCTCTGGATATATATATATATATAATATTTACTCATTCACACCTGTGAAACAGATAGCATTTAGTCTATTAATAAACTACAACTTACTATAAGGAAAAGAAACAAAACTGAATTTTCCAGTTCAGACGTTGCTTGTTATAATACCCAGCTAAATGACACATTCATGAGCATTGAAGAACTAAGTCCTAATGGATACACTTGAATATGGTGGTGAAAAATGTATTCCTAAAAAGGTTTTCATGTTTTAAAATATTTCTCATTTCTAGACTGTGTAAATAGGCCTGACAGCAAGTCTACTGCTTGAGTCTGAGTTCATGGGATGTGACATAAACTTCCTAACATGAGGTCAATAAGCTTGTCTGCCAGAAACATAATGGCAGAATTTACTGGAAATAAGACCATACCTAGGCCCTGGGAAAAGACTGAGTCACAAATAACACATATGAAAAAATTTTAAAATACAGAAAGAAAAATGTTATTCATAAAGTGAACCCAAATCCCACATGTAAGTGATATTAGACATAGATATAAAAGAAGAGGGATGACTTAACAAAACGGTGGTAGAAAGGTTAATAACTTAATGGCTGTTCAAGTTATAAAGGCCGCTGCTGGTTCAAACAGATGCTCAGTGATAAATTACATTTATGATTGTCATATCCATAAATGCTACTTTATCCCTTTTTTTATTGATTTAGATCTAATACCCATAAAGTATGAGCAGGCTGTAATGAAACATGGTCTATCAGACTTCAGCTAGATAGTAGGACAATGAAAGAATCTAGAATTTTGCCAAGTGGTGTTACAGAACATAGAAAATCGAAGGTTTCACCAATGCACTTTTGGAGCCCTGGACTTTCTGCTGTGTGGCAGAACTGGTACCATAACTTTCCCAGCTACTGGAACAGCCAGTACAGTAATGAACAAAACAACAAATCAACAATCAGGAAGTGGTCACAGCAGGAAGACAAGATGCAATAATCCAGAGAAGCACACATGATGTGGTCAGCTGAATCCAAAGTTCTGGATGTTAGAGTAGCAGACAAGACATGGTCAGACAAAGCTAAAGGTCAATACAAGGGAGACCATAATACTGAATACACTTTAGTGGCAGGCTCAAGAGTAGAAGCCAGCTTCTGTTTTAGAGATGAGCAATGAGGACACCTATGGTGCTTGGGTGCAAATAACAGCCAGAAATGTTACACTTATAGTTGTTACGATGAATTGTAACCAGTATGCATATTGCTATGGATGCACATGTTGTTACAAGCAGGCATCTTGTTACTACAACCAGTAGGAATGTCTCTGTCATGGAAGCTTACAGAGAGATTCTTTAACTTGCAATTTTAGTGAAACACTATTGTTCAACGAACCTATTGGGAATGAGAATAATGATTAAAGTGCAAATAACATGCAACAGATCCTTAGTTTACCCAGGTTGAGCAGCTGAATCCAAAAAAGAACATTTATCTGTATTAAACATGGGCCACTTAACTAAATTATGGGAACAAATACTTCCTAGCCCCTCACAGACGTCACATTGGATGAACATACTGATTTAATTAACACATCATATTATGTTCTTCTAAATAACTGTAAAAAAAATGTTAAGAACTTGAGTGATGTTTTTAGTTATCCTATGTCATCCTTTAAAGTCTTTTGTAAAAGCTGAACGATTTAACTTATACGTAACTGAGATCCACTGCTGACCTATTTATTTCATTGCCTTGTCTTGAACCCTTTCCAGTTTCTAGAATTAGACTGCAAAATCAAGTGGAGGCCTTACCAGTCATTTGTACAGGATACATTGGTATCTTTTTCTCTTAAAATGCAAGAACTGACAACTCATTGGGGCTTTATCTGCCCTTTAACCTATGCACTGCTTGGCCACATCAACTGCTCTCTAAAACACAGACTGTTGTCCAATTTAGAACCATAATAAAGATGGTTCTCCTCTAGGAACTACACATGTCCTCCTGGTGAGTCAAATAATAGCTTCTAGTCTTTCCTCAGCCCTATTAAACAGAATAGAGACCCTCCTGCTTTCTATGCATATACTGTATACTCTATCTGTCAAGTCTCTATGATTCCACATGGGATCACCTAGGGCTGCATGCTATTCATATAGCATGCTTTACTACAGTGGCCACAAGTTGAGCATATACACATTGCTTGGAGTGGAGTCCTACCAAACCCAGAGAAGCTGTTAAATACGTACTATATTACTATACTGTTAAAAAATAGACTTTTTTTAGTTTTTTTTTTTTGGTATCCATTGTAAAGGAGACAGAAAAATATTACCAGTTACTGTTCTTTCCACTATAAAAAAAAATGACATAATAAATCATTTTCCATTGCAATAACCTCTAAAATCAGATTAAAATGTTAAGGAATACTTTTTTTTTGTAGCATATACTAGCACTGCTTGTCACATTATGATCCCCATGGTTATTTTATCCATATTTATTTCTGTATATGCTAAAGCTAATAGAATTTTAGCCAGACTTGATCAGATCTAGGTAGCAATGCATTGCACGGAAAAAGCTATTACACAATTTAGCTTGATATCAATAGCCCAAAAGGAATTATTGTGTCATTTTAAGTTCAAAATGTGAAAAGAGGTTCCACAGGTGCTTTTCTTCTAAACTATCACATATTTTTAAACAACTGTATTATAAAATCATTTATAGGGATAGGAACCTCAATAACTAGACTGCAGGGTTACACCAATTTTCCAGGTCATTGATCATGATCTGAAAATGTCTTTTATGCTGACTCTGTTTTATATTACAATATTAAACATTTCTCCCACATTCCCTATCAAGCATTCATAAGCTCGATCATTTTTAATGTAGAATAAGTTCCTTTGGACATTGACAGAAATACTGTGCGAGAAAAGGATAAGTAACACCGAAAAAAGGCCAAGAAAAAAGCTGAAGGCTTATTATCAGTCTATAACAAGCCTGTTCAGTGTCACAGAGTAATTGTGGAAAGGCCGTACCCAGTCTGCTTACATGAATTTATTTTAATGCACATTTTATTTGTATGAAATCCAGTTAGTGATGAACACCAGAGTCTGCATCCGGAAGAAGTAACTTTTTGCCAGTAACCACATCATTTTGTGTTATTTCTAAACATATTCCACCTTTACTCTCCTTTCACTGCTAATTATTATTATTCTACAAACCACAGGACATCTTTAATTATAGGGGACATTCCAGGCAATATTTCCAGAATAAAAAATGAGAAATTAATGAAAATAACTAATTTGGCAATGATTCCGTTAACAGTCAGAATATTTTAAAAGCAATATGCACTCTCTTTGCAATGGATTTTCCTGCAGATATACAGTGTATTTCTTCCTATTATACAAACATCAAGAACTACAAAACAAAGCAATAAATAATGGGTTTCTAATACGAAAGTGGTTTGCTTTCTTATGTTTTTTTAAATTCACAAAGTAAAATTATATTAAAGGAAAAATACACTCCAGTGTGGTGGCTCAGTGGTTAGCACTGTTGCCTTGCAAAATTCTCAACACTTTGCTTAAATAAATTACATCCCCCTATGTCTCCTGTTTGGGCTCCCCATGCTGTTGATGGTTGGCCGTTGGCAACAGGAACCAGATTGTTGCATCATTGAGTTTTTTTTTTAAATAATTGAAATCCCTTTTAGTCCTGTTATAGGCTATCCATAGCTCCAGATGCATAATCCCACTCTAGACTGGTCCTTGGGACAGCTTTGCTCATAGAGCATAGCTTGTTGTCTCAAACATCCTATAAAAATTCTCTGTTTTTCCTTTTACAATACTTCATTAAAATACTTCCCTGCCCTTTATTTACTACTCTTATTTTAACACATTTGGCAAGAAAAGACATTCTTTTCATTGCTCTTATGAGTGTGCTATTGATATGCCCTGCAACTGTTCCTCTAATAGGGTAAATATATCCTCTTAGTAGCAAAGACCAAGACCAAGCAAGACTGGGAAGGGTTTTAATTTGTTGAAAAGAAAGATGTGCCTTTGAGGCCATTTAGTGATTGTTGGGGTCTCATGTACCTCAGATCTCTGATTTGTTGGGTAGGATCCTGTATTTTTTACCAAACTAGATATGCAAAGGGCCTGCAATATTATTTAGATCCATCTGACGATGAGTGAAAGACAGTCTTAAACAATAGGGATGGTCATTATGAATATCTGGTTATGCCTTTTTCACTGCATAATGCCCCCATAGTATTCCAACTGTTTATGAACTAAATTCTTTCTAGTAGATAAGAACAATAGTTATTGGTGATTGAAACTTTAGTTTTTAAAAGTTGCTTTAAAACCCCCATTACTAATTCCACTAAAATTTAAAATGTATCTCTTCTGCTAAATGACTCCTAGTAGGCTATATAGGTCCTCTTTTTCTCCAGATTAGATTTCATCATTGCCCTGACTTGCTTTTTAGTTTCCTGAAGATGACTGCACTAAATCTGTCCCTAACCCCTTCAGAATACATCATATTTGTCAAAGTCTCTTTGTCATAATCAAAATTCCAAACACACTGGGCACTGAAATAATTTACTTTAATGAGGTTCGTGTTATGTTAATATTTCAACGTATCCCTGCATTCCCCTTCATGATCCAGTAAAATGGAACATTTCAACTCTCAGATTCAATACAATTCCAATTCCCAGAGAAAAGTGTGGTAGCTCCGCCCCACTGAAAGGTTCTAAGGTTGACATGACATTTTTTTTCTTAGTTCACAGAAAGTTATAAAAATATAAAAATGATAAAAATATCACTTAAGGAGATTATACACATCAATTTATTCAAGATTGTTCAAAATTATAATTTTTAAATACAACAGAAGCAATCAATCCTGGTTGTTTGTTTTGATCACTATATTGATTACATGTGTTGGAAAATGTTAATTATACCTTAAACAATGAATGAACAAAAAAATCATTTAAAATGGCCATTTAAAAGGGAATGCTAAAATACAGGTAATCAATGTCCCTGTTACATTCCCGGGGCAGTTTCTGTCCTTCATATCATTTAGGGAGACAAATTAAAGGAAGACTAAAACCCCATTATGATCAAGGTTGATAATAAACATAATACATGAACACCGATAATTAACTTTTTGAATATTTACGGTAGATACAATGCAGTATTATTTATATTGATGATACAGTTATACATTTTTATTGTAATCTTGCTTAGAAAAATTCCATTTTACAGAAGTTATTTCAACCCATTTGTTTCTGCAAGGTATATTTGCATCTCATTAATCAGCTTCAGGTGCACTGAACATACTAATCATTGAAATCTGCACATCTGATAATAAGCTGTGAAAATATGCAGCCCCTGGAGCATGCAGGTCCCCTGCTATAGTGGAAGGGGTTTTTGACTGGGCTAGGAACTGCAGAGAATCAGTAGGTGGGGGTTTACAGCCAGAAGGTTATGTGGGAAAAAAAGAAGTGGGAGGGGCAGGGAGCCCTCATGGTCATTTTAAACTGGAACCAGGTAAGCAGCATGGCTGAAATACAGGAATCAGAGATAAAGCTGCAAATGAACAGTGAAACTGCTTACTGTTTGTACGGAAAGGATCAGTGGGCTGCTGAGCTGGAAGCTGTTACATGTATCTTTTGTCTGATAGAGCTGATGTTATATTTACACTGACTGTTAGGAACTGTGTAGCTTGCTCTAATCACATGTATATATACTCGTGTATAAGTCGATCTCGTGTATAAGTTGAGGACAGTTTTTGGGCCAACAATTATGAAATTTGCCATGGATAAGTCGAGAGTAAAACTTGGGGTTTTTGTTAGCATAACATATTAAAGAATTTTTGGAAAAATACAAGATAGCAATAAGATTTTATTTATTTCTGTCAGCTACAGTTTAGTGTGTGTTCTCCTTTACCCTTTCCTTGCCTGTTTTGTTTATTATGTTACAGTTTTATGGCTTGCTGAGGAGTACCTGTTATTTATGTGCTTGGGATCACACAGGCCACTCTCTCTGTCTGGTGCCGTTTTATCTAATGTTCATCTCTCTCCAGTTCCTATTCAGCGTGTCTAGGCTGCCCTCTGTATCACTGCCGAGGAGCACCTGTTATTTATGTTCTTGGGATCACACAGGCCACTCTCTCTGTCGGGCGCCGTTTTATCTAATGTTCAGCTCTCTCCAGTTCCTATTCAGCGTGTCCAGGCTGCCCTCTGTATCACTGCCGAGGAGTACCTGTTATTTATGTGCTTGGGATCACACAGGTCACTCTCTCTGTCGGGTGCCGTTTTGCTCTCTCCTCCAGTTCCTATTCGGCGTGTCACAGCTTTCCTCTGTATCGCTGCTCTCCGGTGCAGCCTCTCCTCTCTGTGCACATGTCTTTGTTGTACTGGCTTTCCCTCCGCTCCTCAGCTGGTAGTGCGACTGTGTCTCTGGATTTGGCTCCTGAACAAGCAGAAACATTCCTGGTATGTTCCAGTATGTCTTCTGTACGTTTTTATTTTTGTTCTTTGATGTTATGCCTTCTTTTTTATGTTTTACTCATGTATAAGTCGACTGTACAATTTTAAATGATTTTTTTTAACTAAAATTTCTCAACTTATACATGAGTATATATGGTACTCTTTTTGTGCACATATAGATAGAAATCTCAGATGGCTGGAATAATATCTGCTAAATAGATGGACACTTATACTTTGCTTTAGTACAGTGGTTCTCAACCTGGGGGTCGAAGAATTCTCTCACAGGGGTCGCTGAACACGCTGTAAGTCCAGTAGTGAGCGCAGGTCCCTTTATATAGGGGTTCCTTCATGGTGACGTCGTGCCCGAATGTCACTTGGTGACATCATCGCGGGAGGTCGCGGTCTCCAATAGGTTTAGAACTGCTGCTTTAGTACATACTGGAAATTTCTTGCAACTGGATTGCAGAGAATACAGTCAACTAACTCTTGATATGTGCACATGCAGATAGAGGGCTCAGATCTGGCTGGATTAATATCTGATAAATAGATACACCCATATAATCTGGTGTAATACACACTGACAGTACAGGAACTTTGCAGCTTCCTGGATCACAGGGGAGACAGTTAATCTTTTCTATGCACACAAATAAGGAAAACTTCAGACCAGACTGGGTTCATTTCTGCTAAATGGATGAATCCTAATACTTTATTTTAATACAGTTAATTTCTGGACCTTTACAGAATGCTCTGAATCACAGAGAATACAGATAACCAATTCTTTATGGGCACAGAAATCAGACCTGCGTGGGCTGCATTCTGGGTAAGTGGATGCAGCCTGATGTTTAGGTGCATACAGATAATTCTATATACACTGCATATGTCTGCATTACTGGAACTTTGCTATGATTCACAGAGGATTTAGTTAATTCCTTATGTGAGCATTTAAATCGGGCCCCTGTGGGATGCATTCTGGGCAACTGGATGCAGCCTTATGTTTGGGACGCAACCTAATAATTCTATTTGCACTGCATATTTCTGGATTATGGGAACCTTGCAGCTTGCTCTGTATCATAGAGGAGTTAGTTGACTCTTTATGTGGGCACAGAAATAAGGCCTGTGTGAACTGAATTCTGGGTAAGTGGATGCAGCTGAGCATGCATGACAATTTTATTTACACTGCATATTTCTGTATTACTAGAACATTGCAAACTACAGAATCACAGAGAATATATTTAATTAATCCCTTATATGTGCACACAAAAACAAAATGCTCAGAGCTGCATGGGTTGCCTGATGCTTAAGTGGATGCAGGATGATAATTTTATATGCAACCCTGATAATTTTATTTACACTGCATATTTGTGTGGCTTTCTGGTTTATCAGAGTTAAAGAGGATATAATTAACTAATTTTTTATATATGCATGTGGCTTAGGTCCACAGGGGCTGCATGTTGTATAACTGTATGCAGTCTGATAATTTTATATACTCAATGCATTTAGGAAACTTTGCAGCTTTATTTGAAAGAAGATGCACAATGCAATGTGTCCATTTCTTGGGCAAATGCCCATGGTTTGTGGATACACGGCCTCCTTTTGCAGCAAATACAGCATCAATTTGTCTTGGGAATGACATATACAAGTCCTGCACAGTGGTCAGAGGGATTTTAAGCCCTTCTTCTTGCAGGATAGTGGCCAGGTCACGATATGATGCAGGTGGAGGAAAACGTTTCCCGACTCGCTCCTTCAAAACACCCCAAAGTGGCTCAATAATATTTAGATCTGGTGACTGTGCAGGCCATGGGAGATGTTCAACTTCACTTTCATGTTCATAAAACCAATCTTTCACCAGTCTTGCAGTGTGTATTGGTGCATTGTCTTCCTGATACACAGCACCACCTTCAGGATACAATGTTTGAACCATTGGATGCACATGGTCCTCCAGAATGGTTTGGTAGTCCTTGGCAGTGACACGCCCATCTAGCACAAGTATTGGGCCAAGGGAATGCCATGATATGGTAGCCCAAACCATCACTCTGGGCATTCTACAGTCTGGGTGGTACACTTATTTGGGGCTTTTCCACATTGTAACTCTCCCGGATGTGGGGAAAACTGTAAAGGTGGACTCAGAGAACAATATAGGTTTCACATTGTCCACAGCCCAAGATTTGCACTCCTTGCACCATTGAAACCGACGTTTGGCATTGGCATGAGTGACCAAAGGTTTGGCTTTAGCAGTCCGTCCGTTTATATTGACCCTGTGGAGCTCCTGATGGACAGTTCTGGTGGAAAAAGGAGAGTTGAGTTGCA
>WMED01009501.1:0-16274 GCA_019650415.1 Pipa parva | reverse complement strand
TACTAGCATGGTGTACCTAATAAAGTGGCTGGTGAGTGTATATATATATATATATATATACACACACAGGGCCAGAGGTGGAACTATATCACAATCAGCACTGTAGCAGCATCTACACTGTGTCCCCCTCCCGTGGGACTAGATCAGCACCATCTCCCTCCTGCTACAAACACCTGCCTTGTCCTGCACTCTCTGGACCAATTTATAGACACTTACCAATAACCTGGGGTGCAGGTAGGCAAGGGATCAGGTCTGCAGATAGAGGGGCCACAGTGCTCCTGTTAGAGCAGGTGGGTGCACAGGAGGATATGACCATTGTGACCCTTATTGTTATTTCAGTGTGTAGTTATTAACTTTATTCTAACCAGTAATCAATTTTTTGCCAGTGATAATTTATTACACAGTCTCCTATGCCATCCAATTTTACCAGTTGTATCTCTCTTAACCCTGCCAGTCACCAAATTTCCTTGCAGTCTATTGTTGGATGTCTTTGCTTGTCTTCCACTTGTGTCAAGCTTCTATTTTGATCTTTCTTCACTCATTATAATAATTTACCTATATTCTTTTAAGAGCTATGATGAGCTGAATAATATTTACCAGCACAACAAAATTACTTATGACAAATTAAGACATAATACTAAGGGTGGCCGGGGGCTTGTACGAGATGCAATAAATGTTTGACTGTACGTCTGGTGCTACTTGAATAAAAATACTAATTTGAGAAGAAAATCAACAACTCTGTCCAAGGGCAACTTAATGGCTGGCAATGAAGAGGAAGATTAAATTAAATCCAATTGATTTACTGCATTCTAAAGCCCAGATCTCAGAAAATTTAAGAGTAATGGAATCACATCAGTTTTAGAATTATGCGCCTGCTTTCTGGCATTTTCTAATGGCCCCTTAAGGCATGTCATTGTGATTTTTTTTTTTATATTATTATTATTTTTATAGCTATTTTCTCTGCCAATCCTGCAAAAAATAATGCTGTAATAATTTTAAATCCTAATAATATTATACTCTTTTCTTACAAACTGGATCAAGCCATTAAAAACATAAATCTGCAGCACTTCTTATACTGAATGAATACATTGATTTTTTGTATATATTTGTAGCTCGTTGGCTAATAAACAGAATACAAGTTCTTAACAAAACAGTAAAACCACATTTATTTGGTAAATTTCTATAAATGTATGTTGTAATAAATACAGGGGTGCTCGTTATTTTTAACTAGTCGACACTGGAGAAACTGCCTTTTTTATCTATTATTGCCATATTCACCTCTGCCAAAGACTCTTAACATTTTCAGGTCGCTACATACCTTTAATCATGCTAATGATTGGGGAATTGGCACTTTTTTTAATGTCCTGAAAAGCTGATAATTTATTATGATAGTTCTGTTTTACATGATAACTTTAGCTAGGGCTGTGGGCCCTTTCAATCAGCTTCTCTAGTGGGCCCAAGATGCCTCACTCTAACACTGCATGCAACTAACTAAAATGTTTGTTTTTTTTATTGAAACAGTTTGTAGATACTGATCTTTTTGTTCTGGCCACCCAGTGGCTTTTAAATTTGGATTTTATACTGTTTAGAAATGTGTTGGAGCTGACCTATCTTTGATTTTGAAGCTGATTTTATTCAAGACTATTTATAAAGTGCACTGTCATTTATACAAATATGAATGAATTCTTACTTTTCTATTAAAGCTTGTTAAATCTATTTGCACTATCCAAGTTTTTCTTGGAGTTGGTTTTGGCTCTGGAGAGAGGGGGAGAAAATTGTGACAGCAAAATTTAGAATAGACTGGAGAGGGGAGAGGTGGGAAGCTGGAAGGCCAGATAGAAGAATATTGCAGTAGTCTAAGCAGAATAGGATGAGAGCATGCATGAGGGTGCTAGCAGTGGAGTGAGAGAGGAAGGGGTGGATCTTGGCAATGTTAAGCTACATGTTGATGTTAAGCTAAAAAAAAGTTTTGGCAGTGGTAGAGAAGGAAAGAGCAGAGTCAAAAGTCACCCCAAGACAATGTACAGAGGTTACAGGATTGATGATTGCCCCATCAACTAGAATGGAAATGGTAGGAGCAGGTCCAGGTTTTATCATTTTATTCATGTTGAACTTTTATATTGAAAGTAGGCCCTGTAACCAGGGGACAGTCCTTCAACTTCACTATGGACTTTATTGCTGCACTCACTAGGGAATGGGCTCAATTGTTTCTTTAAATACCTTTACAATTTACAATACAATTGTAAAAATACAATTTTTTAGTCTTGATTTTTTAAGAGACAGTTTACTTTTTAAATTCAGTTAATTTTTTTTCTGCATCTTTTTCAAATATATCCTTTTCAATGGTAATATTTTTTGACATGGCCATGTGTCACCTTTAATATAGTTCAGGAAAATAAAATGTGATACTACATGATGTCATGGACAAATATAACAAAACATCCCTTAAATAATTATGAAGTACAGCTAAGGTGTCCAAAGATCTCCATTAATTGATAGTATCTTTAAAGAATACATGCTAAATGTAACAGTGTTATTAAAGTGGACCTGTCATCTCAAAACTCAAATACTAAATTAGGTTCTAGTAATGAAACAAATGTTTTTTTAAATATATATGTATTTTAAAAAATTTGACTTTTTATATAGCATTTCTTACTGTCATTTTCCCTGTCGGGCCAATTTTTCCTCTCTCAAGTTGGGTTGGGCTATAAAGTCAAGTTGACTTTATTGCTTCTCTAATCAGATCCCTTTTAGATCATGATTTAAGGGATCTGATTGGAGGAGTAATAATGTTAACTATCATTTAGCCCTGCCCAACACAACTCAGGAAAGAAAAGTCAGGCTGACAGGGAAGATGACAGAGAGAAATGCTGTATAAAGGTACATTTTTTTAAAATACATATATTTTTACAAAAATGTTTATTTCATTAGTACAACTTAAATTAGCATTAGAGTTTTGAGGTGACAGGTGCACTTTAAATTGATGAAGGTCTGATTAAATGATAGTACATATTATCATGTGGCCAACTTTGTAATGGAGATAGACTTGACAATACAGTGTCAACAGTATACTATTTCCATATTGAGGTCCCAAAATATCCTTATGTTGTATAGTTAGAAAAATAAAAGAATTGTTGCATAGTCATGCATATGTGGAATCCAAGACTGCTCTGTCTGTAGGTAATTATATTACAATTCTAAACCATATAAATAAAAATTAATATCATTTAAGAGTTTTGGTATTGTATAAAGAAGTTTTTTTTTTCAGATAAAATTTTCTGTTATATGAACTTCTAATATAGCATTTTCTATTCTTCTGTTATATACAGTATATTAAAATTAAAAAAGGAATCTTACTAAAGGTATTCCCTTAAGGGACATTCTTCCCAACATGTTTGTTCTGTACACTGACATGTGTTAGGCTTTGATAAATCAGGCAGAAAATTGTAGCTCCTGCAATACTTTAAGTGATGAACTAAGATGAATAATTTTGCAAATTTAACTCATCTCCAATATGCAGTACAGCTTTTGGCTTTGATTCACATTATGGAGCTAGAAAGTCAAGAGGTTACTGTATCAATAATAGAATAGAAAATTTTAATTATGAAGACAATCTGTAAACTAGGACAGAGTTGAAACACTTAGCAACAAATAGGATCCCTATGCATAAAAGTTAACCTAGAATTTTCCCTTATATATATATAGTCTGAAAAATAAATTCTTTATTATGTCTGCTCATAGTACACCCTTGCATAGAAGACAGAAGATTCCATCTATAACCATTACTTTTTAAGGTAAGGGCAGTAAAATGCCTACTCTTAAGCAATTACCCTAGCAAGTAAGTTTGTCAAATCAGAAAAGAAAAAGTTAGAGGTGTCACAAAATGTGTTAGTAGGTTGGTCCATGGTTTGGTCAAATTGTCATCTAAATCAGTAAAATTATTTCTGTATTTTTTCATATTAGAAAATGCACAATAGGTCAATGAGTAGAACTTCTGTTCATTCAGGTCAACTATATATTGTAATCATATGAAATTGATATTACTCATCTGATGAAATGTTAGTCATCTGATTGCTATGTTACTATGTAAATGTCACATTATTACAATTAAGTGCAAATATATAGAGGGATTTGGCAAGGAGGTAATGTGTGCTATAAAATAATTTTTTTAATCCTAAGTCTTGATTGAAATTGAAATGTCATTACTGAGAAAGTAGATATGCCTCTTGCTTATCATATACAGTATACTTGTATATAAGGTATGCTGTCAACCCTGTATAAAATCCTGGCTACAAAAGCCAAACATGAATTTTTGATGGAAAAACCAGCCTACTGGAAATACAGGCCCAGCCCTGACATTACTTATGGAATGATTAAAGTATCTCTATCAAGAACTGATTTGATTTTCTAAATTTGTTAACTTTTTTAATGAACTGAATAACACCTATTAAACTATAGGCTTGTGACTTGAGAAATGGCAACTGAAAGTTAATCATTCAACAAGACTCAAATACAATGCAATATATAGCACAGATATACCAAGAAGCCAGTTCCCCAATTCATATATTGCTAAAAGAGGATTTGTAAAAAAAAAAACCATTTTTGGTAGTCAAGGCACTTTTGTCAGAATTCATGTAAACAAATGTGGATGAGCAACTCTGATAAACTGACTTAAACTACGGAATATGGCACCTGTGCTTTTATAGTGAAAACTTTTGGAAATGTACGATAAATTACATATTTATAAATTATGTGTGCAAATGACAGCATCGTATTTAATTATATTTTTGGAGTAAAATAGTAAGGTTAATTCAATGAGCCAGATTGCTTGTCTGCCTTTAAATATCCCTTAACTTGACAACAGTAATAGAAAAATGCTTTTTTAGCAGTTCGCCTCATTGACATTTATTTTAAATAATCAATGTCTGGCACAAATATAATTTGTAAAAGCGTATTCAGATATATTTTCTAACAAATAACTGAAACCCGTTAACATTTTTACGCTGTCTGTTAAAAGTCTTAAAGAATTTCTAAACTAATTTATTCTAATATAATTCCAGGTGACCAAAATAGAGAGGACATAATTTTATAATGCATTTTCTTGGGTCCCAAATCAAGATGTAGCATATCATTTATTTATAATGTTAAGGCACTTAGTATCTCTTTGCTTTATTGTACCCTGAGACAGTTATTTCCATTAAGTTACAATGTTTTAGGAAAGCAGAGTATATCATACAAACAGAAATCCATGTATTAAGTTCTTGAAAAGAAATATGGCGGGGATTATTCATCACCAGCTGCAGTTATTTCACAATGATAAATAAACCTGTTCTTTCAGTAGTCATTTAATTAATAAGCTCCAAAATTAGATGAATTGCACCAAGAAACAATGAAGCAATAACTATAGATGTACCTTAAATATGTCACAATCTGAATGCTATAGGAGACACTGAATATTTCCAAAACAAATTATTCTTTCCGAGACATATTCTATTATCCTTGGCTGCTCTTTAGTGGACTCTCTCATAAAAGGCAGGAATTGGGTGTGGCTGTGAAGCTAACTAGTTATGTTTCTTGTAATTTGTTGTTTTTTTCTTTATTTGGGGGATAAAAACTTGAAAAACACAGTAAAAGAGATAACCCTACAAGGGAACATTATTTGTTTCTGTCTGAGGAGTTATTTAAAACTGGATTGAAGAGGCACTTGATCAGTAAATACCTATAATGTGACAAGTTTAAGTTTACACCTTGTTGTTTAAATCCTCTTTACTTGAGCACTCCCAGTGAAAATTACATGTTATATGAGCCGCATGAAACCTCAAGACAAGGCTAATAGCCATCATAGAGAGGGTAAAGGCTAGTACTGAGTTATACTTACAGGAAGGTTCCAAGTGGGCAACCTCAAGGAATAGGAAGTAGATGGAAATTTTTTTCTATTACAATAGAGGTGCTATTAGTCATAGATATGGAACCATTATGGAAAATAGGTCACTATAGATCAGAAAGGGGACTGCTCCTTTAAGCAGGAGAGAACCTTCCATTAGTGATGAGCGATGATATCAAGAAAAGTTGAAATCGGTACAATTATCGGGTGTTATCGATGATCCGATGATTTTGCAAAAATCGTACCGATTTATCGTGATCACTCGATAGTAATCACTCACAATAGATAGTGATCACTCAATAATATCAAGCAAAAAAAAGCCAGCAATAAAAACCATGGCCAGCAACAGTGCAGTTATAGTTTAAAACTCAATTATTTCCCTATGCAATTAGGTATAACCCCCAGCTGTAAACCCACTTACAGTGAAAAGATTTCCTTAGCAATAGACCATGCCTCAGTCTTAAACTTATTTGGCAGTCATTGCATCAGAACAAAATCACATGAAGGGGCTAGGCTGCTCAGAAAAGTTAATTGTGTGACTTTGTGTGAATATTCTGTTGTTACAGCTGTCCACTGCACTCAGGGACATCCTATTAAATGTCCCTGCAACCATAAACAGCAAAAGTACAAGGCTTGGTTATGGCTTGAAACCCAATTACCTCCCTATGGAAGTAATTAGGTAAGCCCAGCTCTAAATTAGATCTTAACCAAAAGGCCGAGAACCAAACCCATTCACAGTGATGATCATTAGGGGGAGCAGGGGCTTCTTTTCCACCTTCAAAAAAACTCAGGTAGCCTATAAAGTCATGTATTATTACACTTAGGGAGAGTAAAAATGAAAGACAAGAGAGTATAGGTGATACCTTTTATTGGCTAACAGAATAAATGATAAATGCAAGCTTCATCAGGCAATAAGATGAAACTGCAACAATTTTATACAGGAGAGTAAAAAACTACTCACAAAGAGAGTGATTCTGGGAATCAGTACTAATTTGAATAAAGTTTAAATTCTATTTCTCACCAACAGGTGGCACTGTGTAATTCTGCAAATCTGTGGATTAGTACTAACTTCAATACAGTTCAAATTCTCAACAACAGGTGGCACTGTGTTATTCTGTGGATAAGTACTAATTTGAATAGGGAAATAATTGGGTTCTAAATTGTAGCTGCACTGTTGCTGGCTATGGTTTAAATAGTCATAATCATTATCGGAAATAATCGTCATCGGCTAACGATTATCCATTCGATGATTTCAAAAATCGATAATCGATCTGATGACGATAATTGCCATCATCGCTCAACACTACCTGCTATAACTGATGTAAAAATAGCTGACGAGTATATACTTGTGTATAAGTCGAGGTCAGTTTTTGGGCCAAAAATTATTAATTTTAATATGATCCGTGGATAAGTTGAGGAAGGAGTGGAGGGCTGTACATACACTGCATCATAGACACACATTAACTACATACACTGCATAGACACACATTAACTACATACACTGCAAATAGATACACATTAACTACATACACTGCATACACTACACATAGATATACATTAACTACATACACTGCATACACTACACATAGATACATATTAACTACATACACCCTGCCTCCCCCTGCAACAGATTCCCCACAGCACCGGGCCCTCTGCCTCCCACTGCAACAGATTCCCCCACAGCACCAGGCCCCCTGCATTGGATTCACCCACAGCACCGGGCCCCCGCCTCCTATATGCGGCCATGACTGTGGAGCTACTAGTGGAGGAACTACGGGTTAAACCTGCCTCCCAGAAGTCCCTAGCCTTCTCTGCCTGCCTTTTTTTTCTCTCTTATACCGTATACAGTATATGCATGTATAAGTCGAGGATACGATTTTAAATGCTTTTTTTTTACCTAAATTTCTCGACTTATACAAGAGTATATACGGTATGTCACAAATGCAAACACAAGTGATCAAAGAGCTTTACAAAGAAATAGTGATAAGTTTTCATAAATTCCTGGTAGGATAGATAGTCCAAATTAACAAAAATACAGGCTGATCTTTAGATGTAGCATGGCAGAAATTTTCAAATTCTTCAAAATCTTTTTTCCATTTAAATACAACAGTGAGAGGACTAGATGTGCTGACATAAATCTACATAAAAGAATGGCCTTGTTCTCATTCTAATAAGCATATAGATAAATATTTAGGTTAACCCTGTAATGTACCCTAGCAGTTAACTGACTCCTTTACAAACCAAATATGTATCTAACCATTAATAGGGGGGAATTCACCAAAGTGTGAAGGGAGGTGTGGATCCTTCACTTCACTTTGCACTGACTGTTATGCGCTTGCTGTTGTACTGCACGCGGACATCAGTGAATGCTTTAAAGGGATTCCAGTCTCCGCGAGGCGACTCGAGTGATCCTTTGCCTCACTTTGCACTTTGGTGAATTCCCCCCTAAATTTGGGTGAAATTTAATAAAATTGAAAATCACAATATCGAGTTTACCAGTATTGTGATATCGAATGATTTTTGCCAATATTAAAAATTCAATATCGCGATATCAGTAAATTTGATATCGCTATATTGAATTTTTCCATCAATATTATAGATTTTCCACAGAAATAAACAGATTGAAAAGTATTGATCAAATTTTAAATATTGCGATATCAGAAACCATGAGATATCAGTAAAATCGATAACGTGATATTGGCAAAGATCGTTCGATATCGCCATATCAGTGAATTCGACATCGCGATATCAGAAAAATTTATTCAATATCGCAATATCAATATTTTCAATTTTATTAAATTTCACCCTTAAGTTCTTTAAGCCTTGACATTTTATCTCTTGAGGTGCAAATTTTAAATTGTTAGTTATTATACACCATGTAAATACATGATCCAAAATAAGGAACAAAATAAATGAATCACCATATGGTTTCTAATATTATAAATTACACATTATCAGTGCTTCACAAACCAGGGTGACAGCCGGGTAATGACTTGTTTAGGTTTCAATCCGTGAAAGCAAAGTTTCCCCTTTGAGAAGATAAGGGATGTTTATCCCTTGTTAAATCATGGCAAATTCCTAGATAGAGCCACACTACACCAAATATAGCCATTTTCCAATGGCAGGAGCCACCAGCAGCGCTGAGATTTGGTTGTGAAGAGAAAAAGTAACATAGTAACATAATAGTCCATTGAGCCTAATTTTCTCCAAAGTACTTTTGTTTTGTTTTTTAAGAAAAACCATTTTAAAACAGAAAAAAAAAAACCAAAGGAAAAACCCACCCTAAAAAATCCTAGGTTCTCTCTACCACTCTGGTGAGTAATTTAAACCTGAAATTGAAATGTAATTGACTTATCTACTGTATCTATGTTAGACCAGAATCCATTTGTATAGTAAATCAGTAAAATTATTTATTCATCTCCAAATTTTTGTTTGTTATGAAATAAGTCTATCTGTTCTATTATTACTCATGTTGGAAGGCATAGCATATATATACATATAAATAAAAAACAAACATTCATATTTTCATTACATATCATTTAATGTCCTGAAACACAAACTGAATTAGAACTGAATGGCCCCATTTAATTTTTATTCAGTTCTTACATAGTTACTCCCATAGGAAAAACTGAATTGGTTATCTGATATGCATTACTAAGGAGATTTTTCTATTGAGAATTTTCAAAGGCAAAAAATTTGAAGGACATTCTAATGGAAACAGATATAGTTTTCATAGGGGGACTGCTGTACATTAAATAGTAAAGGGAACTGAGCAATTGGACAACTGAGAAATGTAAAAAATAATGTAGTCATCTTCCTGATTTCAATTATGCATTATAATGATGGAAATTGTTTGATAGGCAAGCTAGTTAGAAATGGCATTGCAGTAAATAATATACGACTTGATTAACATGTAGATAAAAATTGTCTCTTGTGTGAAAGAAGAACAAAGTCAGAAGATATTTTGCACATAGGAAGAATAAGGCTTTCAAATAAATGAAAAGAATGAAAGGAGAACATTGATCCAAAGAGGACCTGTGGCAATATTATTGAACTTAGACTGACTTCTGCTATTACACTTTAAAATAAAAAAAGTATAACAAAACTATTAACAAAATAAGCATTGACAGAGATCAAGATATATAGAGCTGCAAGGAACTATTTTTATTTTTTTTAGACAGTGATTTTTTGAAAATGTTACAAAATATACTTGAGGGAAGTAGAAGGTAATCTCTAAACCACTGTTTTCAGCTTCTCGGATGCTGCACCATAATTAACTATAATTCCAATATTTCAACAACATAATTAAGACAGGGCTAGGAGTAATAGTTTAGCAGCATCAGGGTACCCAAAGTTAATAAACATTGTTATAATCCTACCTCTCATCAAATTTGTGTACTATGTGCAGAACCAGATGTAACGCTTGCAGTGTTCTTCTGGTGATATATAGCACCAACTTAGATTTTCTAGCTTTCAGTAGGTGGGGTTACTCATCATGGACAACCAAGTAAGAAAACAGCATCCAATATTAAGCACACACAAGTATTTTATTAATTACAACACAGCAACCAGTAGGTGGGGTTACAGCAACCAGTAGGTGGGGTTACTCATCATAGTATCTAGCCAAGGAGCACTCTTTTTGGAGTAAAGACAGAAAATAGTGGCCACATAATTCAGAAGACAGATGTTGCTAGGTTAGCAAGCCTGCATTGCATGAAGGCTCATTAGGAGCACTTTTACAGCTATACCAGATAGAGTTCTTTGTACTTTGTTATTTCTGCTGAGCGAAGTATCCAATCTTACTTGATGATCTGATGTGCAGCGAAATTTAATAAACTCTGAAAAGGCCGATTTCGCCTTTCCGAGTTTATTCCTGTGAGATGTCGGCAGTTTCTCACAGTAAATATTGAGAGGTATTTTAGATCGATATTTACTGACAGAAACTTTTCGATCGATTTTCTTTTAATCAAATTTTAAAAAGTAGCCATACTCGATCGAAAAGTTTCTGTCAGTAAATATCAATAGAAAAAAATTGTGATATTTACCGCACGAAACTGCCGAGATAAACTGGGAAAGGCAAAACCAGCCTTTTCCGAGTTTATTAAATTTTGCTAATTCGAATAAGTATGAAGTAAGGAGAAAAAAAAATGCTTTTTAACCACCATCATTTCTATAGGAGAAGATAAAAATAAAAAGTTTACTGTCAAAAATGCCTTTTTTGGGCCTTCAATTAAACTGAGACTAATCCAGCATGTAATACGGTTTCCAACATTTATTCAAAAGTTCAAAAGTTGGCAAACATATTACATGCTGGATCAGTCTCAATTTAATACAGATATTGATGTTTCACATCAAGAAGTGTCTTTTTTTCTAAAATAAAGCACATACACAATGCACAGCAATTGCCACCATGTGACATAGGGAATCTCAAAGTATAACTAATATAACAGTAAAAATCCCCAAATGGACCAGGTGTCAATATTATTCTGAGTTATATTCATTGCCATTGAATCTTCTAATTATTTTGCAGAACGCTTCATGTTTATCCCATTTTGCAGATTTTAGTAGGCCTAAAGACAGATAAAACTGTTAATTCAAAGAGGGACAATATTTTATTACAGATGGATTTGGATAGGTTTGGAAGCTTGGACATAAATGTGGAAAATTAGGTTTAACATTGAGAAATAAAAAGTTATCAATGTTAAAAAAAATATGATCATGGTGTGACCTAATAACCATGTATAAATATATCAGATATCTCTCCCACAATATATTTAAAAAAAAAAGACTATGTATAACAAGGGGGTATCCTTTGTGTCTAGAGGAAAAAAAAGATTCTGCACCAACATAGAAGGGGGTTCTTTACTGTAAGTGGTAGAGTAGGAAGAATAAGCAGCACGATGAATGGTAAATTAAACCATTGTTTTACTGTGATACAAACAGTGACAGTGACAGGTTTCTTGTAGCCCTATCAAGGTCTTTTGTCAAGTTTGATAAAAGACTTCCCGAAACATTTTGCTGTTTTGAATCACAGTAAAAGCTTATGGTTTCATTCACCATGCTGCATCTTACTACTCTACTACTTACAGTTTGTCTACAGTATTGTACTGGGAAGGAAATACTGGAATTAGTAGTGTTTAATCTTTTTAGCTTCTATATTACACAGCGTTCTATCAGTCACTTATATTCCTGACCAGTGTTGCTTACAATCTAGTTTCCCTATTCAGTCGCACACATAGACAGACATAGATGTATGTTTTTGGATTGTGGGAGGAAACGCATGAAGGTGTGGGGAGAACATACAAATTCCATGCAGATGAAGTCCAGGGTGGAAATGAACCCAGAGCCCAGTACTGCAGGGCATTTGTGCTAACCACTGAGCTACCGCATTGCCCTTAATGGCTTTTAAACATGCATGAAAAGAAATGGTGATAATGTGAAGATGTTTACCAGTATTGTAACATTGTGGCAGACTAAGCAGTGGCTTTGTACCTGGGTACCTCAACCTTGCAGGTAAGTGTGTGATTGGTGGGAGGATTTGCTATATACAATAATGGCATGTGTAGGAAGCTAAACAGCAACTCTTTACCGAGACTTCTCAATGATACAGCCATCAAATGTAGGTAACTGGTTAACATGAGAGAAAGATAGGGGGCATTTACTAAAACATGGTGGCAGGCTAGGCTGTAACTCTGTATGGAGATGCATGCTATCTGTGAGTGTGTGATGGGAAGACATTCATGGGGGCTGACATTAGTAGCACCAAATTCAAAAGGAGGACCACTGATTGCAGCAGTGCTTTTTTGTCTGTTGAGATCCCTGATGTCTATGTGCTGTGTTGAGCTCCTGCATGACTCTTTATTGCCTTCTGTACCTTTCCTATGTTACAGCTTCACTAACAGTGTGTCTTACAGCCTTGGAGAAGTGTCAGCTCTGCAGACTAGTGTCCTGAAAATTTTCAGCATTTCTCTGCATTCTCTCTGCCTGGATTCTGTATTTGTTCAAGCTGTTCCTGGTCTCCCTACTTAAAGGTACACTATGCTCCATGTTATCCAGTGAGTGTTAAAGTACAGCAGTTCCTATGACTCTTCCAGTGTCTCTGCAAGTGTTATAGCCAGCTGCCACCAGTGGTGAAGACAGGAGGCTCCTTAGACACCATGCCTATGTGTTATCCAGTGACAACCACACTGTGGTAAGGAGAATCCACTATTCTTCCTGTTTCTATACATCCTTTGTGATTGCCTCAGTGCCTTGAGAGGGGTAACAGGATTGGAATATGTTAAGTGGTAGTGGTGTCCCAGTACCATGGTAACCACTGTGTGTGGGACTTCCTACACTTTACTGTATTTCCCAGGACAGAACTACATCAGTCACAGTATCCCCTCTGAGATCCATGACCAAAAGTTTTGCAATTTATACTGTGGTGTGCACCGTTTGTGCCAGTTAGAATGGATAATGTGCTACCTATATGTTTTGACTCCCATGATAAAAAAAATGGATCAAGTTTACACAAGGTCATCATTAAATACGTAATATGTTACAATATCCTTTAGGTAATTGGAATACATGCTTATCAGTAAATGTGACATGGTGACTCTATGCTTAAATAGCTTCAGATAAACTTTTACATAGAAAAGGTTATCCATATTATAAAAAACCTGTGCTAAATTTGCAATATTTAATTGACATATTAGACAGGAATCAAGAGTACCATCTATCTGTTTAATGGCCTTAAAAACTTTACACAGTAACTCAACTTATATAATGGCATCACTGTATTGAAGTAATGAATATCATAATCTGCATTAATAAAGAATGAACAACTTTACATGTTTATAAATAAGAACTCACATATGCCAGCTTTAAAATTCAAAGGCCTATTATTTTGTTTTAACTAAATTAAATAATAATTAAAACAATTAGCCTCTTTAAAAGGGATTTAAATTAGGTTGACATGCAAATTCTTGGAGATGATTGCTAATTTATACAGATATAATGACTCCTTAAGCGAATACATTTGACAACAAAAAACAAGTTCTCCCTTTATGGATCTCCTGTACCATTGCAATAGTTGTTAAAGGGACACTAAAGCAAGTAAAAAAGTGCTTTCTATTTATTAGCTACATAATATTAAATAACTGTAAAATGACAGGCTTAGGCTTATTGATTTTGTAAAATAAGCATGGCAATAGAAGGAAAAACAAGCACTTGGAGCAGAGGTTATTACAAAGTATTTTTTTTTTTGTTACAATCCACATTTGTTTATAAGTGTATAGTATTCTTGTGTGTAAGTAGAATGTATAACTTATTGTGTCAATATATATTTATGAATTTCAATGAGTGTAGGTCAGTCACAGGTTTGGTTGTATGTCGATAGCTGTGATACATTTTACAGGGCCAACTTATATATAACTAATTGGATAGGAAGCTTTCAAACCTCACAGCGTTCTTCTTCAGGTGGGTCAGTGAGAGTGTCAGTAAATATATGTATTTTAGGGCTGTGTGAGGACCACTGTGTTTTTGGTTTGGGTTCAGATTTATAGTTGAGTTTTGGGGTTTTGTTCAGTTTGCTAGCCCAGGCTTTTTGACAAAGCTTTTAGTTTTGGATTTGGACTTAAATTATTTAAAAATTGAGGTAAAAAAAGATGCATAGAGTCTGAATACATTTACGTTTTATAAATGTCTGCTTTTTAGATACCCTTGCATTTACTGTCATCTTCTCTTCCGACCCATGGAGTAGTCCAGGGTGGGTTCATGTTCTCTTTGAAGTCCTTGCTCCTCCATTTTTTATTTCATGATCCACTGACCTCAACTGAGCTAGTAACTATGGATCCTACCTGACAAGGAACTGTCCACAGACATAAAGATGAATATTTATTTTTTTTATAAGTATAAGTGATTAGAGGTAAGTGTAGTGAATATTTATCAAGACCGCTGGACTATGGGTATCATGAAAGAAGATGATGGCCATTTATGGACTACGTCATAGACAAAGACTGATATACTTCCATTGGACTACAATGGTGGGGAAAGAGTGTTTCATAGAAAATAGGAACCCAATCAAGAAAACTACTTCATTGGTCAGAAGAGAAGATATAAAAAAAATGTAAAAACAAATGCAAATAGAGATAGATAATGCACAGTGGAACCACAGTAAATTACAATTGTTAGCAATGCGAATAATGAAATTGCTAAACACACTGTCCACTATTTTATTTCATATAGCAAAATACTGGTAGGGAATATTCAAAGCTTCAGTTCATGCACAATTGTATAGCAGCACACAGATGAAAGAACACCACCCCTGGTATCTTCTTCACATATGCAAATCATTTAAACAAAAACTGTAAAAGGAAGCATAAACTTATGCAGTATAAGCCACCGATAGTGCCTGATCATTGGATTTTGGTTCTCTATAGATGGAAAGGACAGCCGCTACCAGAATATAAAGTACAGTGAAAAATACACCCAACACATTCCAAGGTGAATATAGCAAAGAAATAACATCTATAGAGATCCAAACTCCAATGATAAGTTACTATCGGTGGCCTATATATGTTTTGCGCTTCCTTTTACAGTTTTCATTTTAACAAATGACAAATGTAAGCCTGGTTGTTTGTCACATCTCAGGACAGCTGGGGATTGAGACAAAAGTTTGCTCTTATTTTCATTTTACATTTTCTATTGGTTACATTTTTTTTAGGTAATCCAATGAAATTCAAACCTGCCTGGGATCTGCAGAGTGCAATTTGTTTTATACAACGGTTTAATTGTAAGATACTGTATCAGTGTGTATATATTAGTGTTTCTGTCAGTATAGGTCAGTGATTATATATCTTTATATCTCATTAAATATGGAACAGGGATTGCATCATTGTGGTTATCTTTATGTTTCAGAATGTATGATACAGTGTTGTAAAAGATGTATAGTACAGTATTTCATCATGGGTCATGGATTGCATCAGTATGTACAGCGTTTACTAAAAGGGGTTAAAAAGCGGAAAACTCTGGATTTTTTCTGCCAGAGCTTTTTATTTCAATTAGCCGATATTAAACAGCTTTTCCAGTGTCATTTTGCATTACACTGTTTGCCAGTCCTGACCTGGAATAAACAATTATATCCTATAGGACAGCGAGGAGGTGATAGTCTACAAATCCTGTTGATATGTTAATCTAAGAGTGGCAGATTCTGTTTTTGTTTTTTTTTGGCCCCAATTTACTTTCTATTTTCATTATAAATAGTTCAAACATCAGAAATAAAATCAGGTGAACCAAAAAAAATCTTTTTATGGAGTTCGTCATCAAGGGGTTTATTCACTAAAGTCTGAGAGGGGAATTCACCATTGTCCGAAGTAGTGTGAACAGTTCGGGCGACTGCGCCAGTCGCGAA
>WMED01009500.1:0-16274 GCA_019650415.1 Pipa parva | reverse complement strand
AGGGACTACAGCCTATGTACTGTAGTGGAGATTGTAATGGTGGCACCGGCAAGACAAGTATCACACTGTGTCTGCTGTATTGGATCGGTACAAAGCTATGGAAAGGGCCAGCAGGAGATGCCACATTTTTACAGTACCGGCTTTGAATGAAACTTATATTTTTCCACCGAACCGTATGTAAACTTAACTACGCCTTATTTTCAGGGGGATGTCTTATATTAACTAATTATGCAAAACTTCAGACATGCCTTACTTTCGGTGTATGTCTTATTTTCGGGGAAACACGGTACCACATGATGTGGACATGCCGACCCATTACAAAATTCTGGAAAGATATAGAGACATTTCTCAAAAGAGAAAACATATTAAATCAGAACCTTAACCCCATAATGTGCCTGTTGGGAGTAATGAACGACATATTTGCCAGAAACACACTCAGGAATAGGTACCGAGCCATGTTCTTTTATGCAAAAAAGGAAATTCTAATGCATTGGATGGGCCCAACACCTCCCACAATCCAAAGCTGGTGTGCCCTCATTAATAGCACGTTACCACTGATAAAGCTGGTATACGACCACAGGGGGCAACAAGAAAAATTCCAGAAAACTTGGAGCTTCTGGTGTGAAAGGGGGGGATGGGATGAAGAAGAATGACTAAATTAACTAGTACTACATAGATGGCAAGGCCTAAAATGTGTATAACAGCAGGTAATAATTATCAGATATGTGGAAGATAAATGATATTTTATATGGCAGTGCGTGCTTATGTAAATAGTTAATAGCGATATATAAGTTGGATGTAATTAAGATGAAGAAAACCTAATAAAAATATTGTTTAAAAAAAATAATAAAAAAAATAAAGACCCCTTGCACATAATTTTACATATTAAAAAATAAATTTTCGATTAACATCCCCTGCAAGGAATTCTGTATCAGTGTTATTGGACAGATAACAATATACCTCTGGAACAGCAATGTGCTAGACAGCATGGAAGCTTTTAATACAAATATAAATGTGTGTGCTGCTTGTTTCAATAAATATAAAATAAAATAAAACCAATGTGTGTGTTTAGCTATCCTTACTGGAGGTCAGTCCATTAAATAAAAATATAGATCTTGTATTCAACACAAAGAAAGTCAATTTGTCATTTAAATACACTTCTTAAAACATTAGGCTTTACAATGATAGAAACTTTATAAAATATGTACATATCAGATCTCAGTAACTACAAAAAACAGAACTGTTGAATCCTGCATTTCTAAAAACTCTACATTATTATGAAAAATTACAATGCTTTTTTAAAAAAATATTATTTCACTACTATTTTCTTGTGCTCTTAAACCTGGTGCCAATCACCACAAAACACAGTTGCATGACAGTGACAGTACAGAATGCCAAGTAGTGTGACCTGACAAAATCATAGTACAGTTTGAAAGGCAAGACCTCCTAGTGTCCCTGGGGAATGCTGCCTCTCTGTTACAAACTGCAGGAACTATCGCCCCATGTAACCCCTGCCACAAGATATCAGAGTTGTTTTAAATTAGGCAAATTTAAGCAAAGCATACTGCCATAATGTTCAGCGTTTTCACTTCACAGAAAACATATATATATATATATATATATTTATTTTTTTTACAATTACTGAAATAGAAAATAAATATTTGTGTATGAGTAGTATTGATTTTACGTGTCCTTTAATTATTTCTCATAGGATCTGAACTTCCATGTCACAATCAGAATTAAGTGGCTTATGACCCTTAATTTCTGAGTATCTGTTCTACTAGCATTGCAGGGTTAGCTACACTTATGAGTCAGTGTATCAAGTGAAGGTTGTTAGTTCTGTTTTATTCATGATTCCTGCTTGGTTGAATATTTAAGCATCCCTTAAAGGAACACAAATTTTTGGCTTTCATGCTGCTCTGAACTTCTACTCGCACAATCTGTCCTGGTATGTTTGGAGGACCTTGACCGAGCATCTGTGAACAACTGTGGCATACAATACATGAATATTACTGAACAAATTTTTTGAGGCCTTCATGTCAGATTTAATATCCTGCCAACTAGTTATCCATTATATTAAAGTGCAGGTATTCACAGTATATTTTTGTACCATGTCACATTCCATAGTGGCACTTGCCTATGTTTTATCTAGTTTTGAGCTAGTGACCTACAGCATTCAAAAAATAACAAGACACTTTTTCCCTGGAACTATGTAGTAAAGCTTTCAAAACAAAGGAGATGCTTTGTGTTAAAGATCTGAGAAATGGGCAGGTTTGTTTTAAGTCTATTATTAAACTACTTTTCAGACATTGCTTTAAGCAATGCAGTGTATCCCAAAATAAGGAAAGTATGGATAAATCCCTAATTTGACAATTAATTGGGCCTGATCCATGACAAGACAGATGAGACTGTACATTGCATGCCTTCCCTAGTGGATTAAAATTCAAATTTGATGTCTGGTGTACAGGGAGATTAAGTGAACTACTCAAGGTCAAAAGTATCAATGCACTAATCAAACCCAGTTGTCCCTAAATCAATTAAGCTTCCCTGCAGCATCTTAATCAGCTCACTTAAGCAATCCTGCAACAATTAGCATTGATGTGTGGTTGGATAGTCTACCCTTCCAATACCCACCCTACCCCCATGCCAGGTACACCTACCGCCCCGGTGGGAGATATGCCTGCAGATAAACTTCTGTTGCTTCCTCTTGTGGAGCAGGTTGGGGTACTTGAGAAGCAGAAGGGAGGTGATCATGTACCCACCCAGGGTGGTAAGTACATAGCAAGCTGCAGACATTCTGCCTCTTGTTTCAGCACCCACAGCCGGACAGGACCCCTGCTTAGCGGACACTGGTCAACCTCCGGATCTCCCTGTTGCTCTTGGGGTGCTGTGATGAAAGGCAGCCTGGTGAGTTGTGTCTGGGTTCTGGGTGAGGGAGACCTTAGGCAGTGGTACCCTGTGCCAGGCTATCTGAATGCCATGGCTGCTATAGTGTGGCACTAATGCAGGGTCAGAGGAACCACCAGGCACTCATGTGCAAGGGGAGTGTGTATGCAGATGTGCCAGGTCCTCCTCCTACAGTCAATGACGAGCTGGTACCAAACTTGGTTATTTGGGGGCACCCAGTTGGGCACAATGGAAACAATGCTGGAGGCTGACTGTGGGTGACTCTGGTTCCCAGGGTGCAGCTCAGTATTGTTGTGATGCGGATGAGATTACCAAGAAGGTCGCGGCTATAAGGTCCCCCGTCCACTCTTCTAGTAGGACTGATCCAGTGGGCCGGTTACTACCCCAGACTCCGTGCCTTGTGTGTGTGCGTTCCCGGAAAGGATGTGACTTGCAAAAAGCCGGCTGCGATGTGAGCGCACTACCTCAACAGCGGCGGCGGTTTCCTCCTCTAGCCCGGCAGTCCAAGCTACACTTGTCATTGCCGGATCACTGCGCATGTGCAGATCCTCTAACATTCTAGCGCAACAAAAAGGCGAGTTGCGCATGCGCGAGTGGATCCCTGCGCAGAAACGCTGCACACTGGAAGTTTTCATTAGGTTCTGCATAGCAGCCGTGAACTTGTAGCGCTGCGGATAGCGCAGTCAGTCTTTGTAGGAGGAAGCGATTTTGGGAGGGGTAAGGGTTGTATTTAGTGAATGGCCATTCATTCAAGCCTTTGGTACAATTATTCACCTCCAAAAACGTATTGCCTCTGGCACTCTGAGAGTTATCTGAGGTGTGGAGGGATCTACTTACTATAAGTAACTGACAATACAGGAGGCTTCCACTTTACTATAACCTCTATAACCCTCTTTTATCAACAGGGTCCAGGTCAGCCATCATAAATCATCAAACGCACTATTACACCCTCTTAAACATGTTCATAGATGATTCCCATTTAGATTGTAAGCTCCTTGGGGCAGGGACCTCCATACATACATAAGAATTTCTGTACTGACATTTCCCATAACCTAATCATTTTAATAACCCACAGTTCCAACTGTCTTACAATCACAGAATGTCAACATCTACAGCATAAATATTAATTCCAAAGTGAACATTTGATACTAATTCTCTCTTCCGCAAACCTTGTGGGTTTTTTTTTCCATAATTTAGGAAACTCTTTACTCTATATATCATTATATTTAGACTGGTCTATATTTTGTAATTTTGCTTAATAGTTAGGCCAAGACCATTCTTTGGTCATTTACATTGTTTACTTGTTATACTTTTACTCTGTTCAGCCCTTTAAAGTGCACCTGTCACCTTGCAGTTGTTAAAGTATGTCATTCACCAGCGCCGACACTTTGGAGGATGGCGCTGGTGAGTGACATCACAAATGCTGAAAAGATTCGCCATCAATGGTGTAAGACTGTTAGTTTATTGTTGTTTAGATTGATAGTTTGGTTTAGTTTACATTGATAGTTTGATTTTGTTTAGATTGCTAGTTTTATATTTGTTTTGTATTTTTTTTCAGATTGTGTAACACAGAGGTGCGTGTCCACCTTAATCCCCTCACCCCATACTTAAGTTGAGGCCCCTACCTATCACCATAATGATGATGGGGTTGGGGGCCATTGGAGGGGGTCAGTCATTGACCCCACCAGGTGGGTCCCCTTGGCAAAAGGGGGTGGGGTGGAAGTGTGTGGGTCAGTCCTAACCCCCTTGGTTAATGTTTATGCCCCCTACCCAAATTGGTTTCTGGGGAAGACATAGACTGATGTAATAGATGATGTCATAGATGTAATCTGTGATGTCATAGATTATATCATCCATGATTATGCCATCCGTGATTTAATAAATGATGAGGTCATAGATGAGGTAATCCGCTATGAGGTTATAGGTGTTATAAAAATTATTTCATCTGCAGTGGTTATGTCATCTGTAGGTCATATATTTTGGCATCCATGATGATGTCATAGATGATGTCTTCCATGATGATGTCAGATTATGTCATCCATGGTGATGTCATATGGGATCATGTCATGTGATGTCATCCTTGATCTCAGATATCATCCATGTCACCTGCGATTTCATGATGAACTCATAGATTTCATCCGCGATGTTATAGATGTCACCCATGATCACATCATAAATGTCATCTGCTATGTCATATGTGATGATGTCATACACTATTTCATCCACCTTGTCATAGTTGATGTCATCCGTGATTATGTCACCCATGATATCATAGATTGTCATCTATGATGATGTCATGTGTGATTAGGTCATCCGTGATGTCAGATGATGCCGTCATAAATATCATCCGTGATTATGTCATCCATGATGATGCCATCAATGATTTTACCAATGGTGTAATTGATAATGTTATAGATGTCATCCATCATGTGGTTTGTAGTATGTTTATATTAGTTTATGGTGTGTTAACGGTATGTTTACATTTTGTTTATATTTACATTATTTTTATGCTTAGTTTGTTATGTTTATGTTAATGTTTAATTTATGCTTTGTTTATGGTATGTTTATAGTATTGTGAGGGTGTTGTATTTGAGGGGAGGTATGAGCTCCGAAGCGTTCAGCTCACTTTGTAAATGGTATTATGCGCATGCTGATGTCCTTCACGCGGACATCAGCATGCGCATTAAAGGGATTTCCGTCTCGGCGAGGCTACTCTTTTGTTCTCGCCGAGACGGAAATCCCTTTAACGCGCATGCTGATGGCCGCATACAGTAAATCAGCATGCGCATACTACTATTAGCGAAGTGAGCCGAAAACACTGTAGCTCACTTTGCTGCTTTATGAATTACCCCCTAAGATTGTTTTTGAATGTTGGATTCTCTTCCTCAGATGCACTGGCTCCACACCTGTAAGTTTCAAAAGAAAGAGTTAAAATTGATGAAAGCTTCCCTGTCCTAGGGCAAGATCTTGTGGATCTATTAAACCTGGTCCGTCAGCTTTGTTCACAGAAATAAAGTATAAATGGCCATGTTTGTGAAGTGAATCTGCAATATCTCTATTTTTCAGAATGGGTCACTTGAAACGGATGAAAGCTACAACTGTTCCGAAGAGTTGCAGATGGCTAACAATTATGCACAATCCAACTTCTTCAAGGCTGAAAAAAATAGATTTGCACTAAAAGTGCAACAACTCTATTGTTTCTCAGTTTATCTACATTCTTTCTCCGTTCCTTTCCAAAGTCACTACATTGCACAGAATTCCTGCAGAGTGGCCCTAGTACCCACTATTTATAGCTACTGTACTGTTTAAGATGCCTTTTGTTAACTCATCCATAAGGAATTGTGAAAACAAACATGGCTTTTTTTTCAAGCAGCTTCTACAGTAAGTAATGGCAAACTAAAACTAATTACAAATGTAGATTTGTTTGGCTTGAGTAAATAAAAAGTGTTCTTTCCTACTTACTGTAATCATTTCCTCTGCAAGAAGACAATAAAACTAATAGGATTACTTCCCTTCGCCAGTAGGACATAAACAATGATTTATCCTCTGCCATAAGGAGCAAGAACCTTCCATTGCCCCTGCTCACTTTGCCTTTAACCAGCTCTGTGGAAATGGAAAAATGTATATGGCCTTCTTAGAGAACAGCAAAACAAAACAAAAAAAAAAAAGTTAATTACAATTGTTTTTTTTCCTTTTTCTGCCCCCCACACCGCAGCATAACTACTGGGTTCCATAGAGCAGTAAAAGGGAAAGCTACGAAAAAAATATCTTAAAAAACCAAGAGGCATGTTGAGATTTTTTATTGTCAGAGCAGCCCCTAGGATACTTGCTTCAAAGACCCAGAGCAATGCCACTGCCCAAATTTAGTTCCCATAACTTCCTCAGTGCTTCAGTCTGGCCCAAGGACCCTAAGGAGGGTAAAGCACCAAGCAAGCATTAAAAAAAACAAAAAAAAAAACAAAAAAAAAAAAAACAAACAACACTGGGGGGATATTTATCAAGGTCTTTTCAACCTATTCACCACTATGGAATTTTAGCTGCTGCTGTTCAGCGACTTCCCGTAAAGAATAATGTATTTTTGCCACCCTCAGTCTGACGAATATTTTTTGTGGCAAAATTTGTTGCAAGGGGTTTAAAAAACACCAATATCAGCGATATCAATATTTTTCCATTATCTATCAGAATTTCTGTATTGATATACCTGTCAAATTATTATTCGACTTTGATAAACACACTTCAATGAGAGAGGATAGAAAGGTAGTTATAACAATGGTAAATGATAAATCAGGAGTCTCTGTCCAATATTGTCAAGGGGGGAAGAAAAAAAAAAAAAAAGTCAGTCGCATGTAAGAGACCACATTTTCATGTGCAAAGCCACATATTATAAGCGTACTTTGCCCAAACAGAAAATAAAATAAACCTAGTTTTTGCCAGGTACACAGGGAACATTCAGTAAAAGGTTAGTAATACATAAAATAAATTGAACATAGGTTTTCCCATAACCTTTTCTCTAGTTATTACTTGATTTACAATGTACTTTAGTCACCAGCAAGGTTTATATATCTTGTGCCTTTTTGTCCATTTGGTGAAAGGGTCCATAACCTAGAAAGTCTACATATTAGTAAATGATAGAGATAAATACTGTAAATACAACAATCATTTGGTTGTTACTTCAGTAAAATTAGGCATTTTTGACAAACCTGCCCCTTTAAAAAGAAGTGATATGCTGTTTTAAAACATGCATTATTATTTTACCCTTTTCTGTTAAATCTGCCTTTAGCAAATGTTTAGTAATGTTTGATGTGTTTAAATTATAACTCCACATTCAATCACAGGCATGTTAATTTGTAATCCTAGTGTTACCCAGGGATAAGCATAGTCTGTGCATGGGTGCATGCATTATCTGTTAAGGATCCTACAATCCATGGACACACTGTTCTGGGGAGCAACGGAATACAAAATGTCAGATTCAAAATATATGTGCTGAACCCTGCTGTTACAGGATGAGTTTCAGTTACCTAATTTTTGACGTTCATGCATTGTAATGTCTTTAAATCTTGAAATGTATAAACAATCTACACTTAAACTAACAGAAAAATATTTTTATCTTTATTTTTGCACATTGTCAAATACACAAATACAATTTTATCTCACATTCCTATAATCGATTTTGCTTAGCCTTTGTACATATTTTTACAGAGAAAAGGAAAATACAATATATTACAGGGTGGGCCTAATGGATAATTAACATTATGTCCTTGGAATGTGGGGAAAATGGTACCCATTTAAAACATTCAGATGAAACATTTTACTGTTATAGGCCTAGTAAAAACAATATGATTAGGAACTAAAACTCTGTGGCACTAAAGAACGTACAAGAACAATAACTACAATCAATTGTATTATGCAAAATCCAAGATGATAAACCCTTGTTTACAACAAAGACTGAATTTTGTGCTTTAAACTATATACATATATACAAATACACACATACACACAAAGTGTATATATATATATATATATATATATATATATATATATATATATATACATACACACACACACACACACACACAAACACACACACTCTTTTTCAATAAACAGTCTGAATAATTTTACTCATCTTTAATAATCATCATAATATAGCACTGAAAACATTTTGAGAGTATTTACATACTTTAGGTTTAAGGTCTGGCTTTTCACATCCTGCCCTGCAGGTAAAAGGTAAATATCTCTATAACTAAAACTGTCTGGCAGTGAATAATATTCAGTCTAAAGGGTAAAAAAAAAAAAATACTAGAGTTTTTTTTTTTAAATGAAATCTATAGAGTATTAATAAGGTGCAAAGGAAAATTTCTCTGAAGCAATACATTTATCAAGGCAAACTACAACAGAGATTAAAAGGACCTGTCACACCAGGAATAGAAAAGATTCCATTTGTTTTAGAATGGCAGCCATTCCTACATTGTACCTGTAAAAATGTTATCTTTGTTATTTAATGAATGTTTTGCATCACTTTGTGTTTGTTGTTTCCTATTTCATGGTTGCAGACATCTTTTATCTGAAAAAAAAATCATGCCGTTCTTTATTTTCTATTGAAGTGTAGGTAAATACATTTCCACGAAGATCCCCCAGAAAGCCCAATTAATAAGAGATGGCTACAAATAGCAATGGGAAGAACACCACAAAACAATGAAACAGGAATTCAAATTACAACTAGATTACATTATTACAAGGAATATCTGCCATGCCTAGCAAAATGCAATTTTCATTCACTGGTTTTATTGGCCCTCTAAAGCAAACCACCAGTGTGCAAAAAAAGAACCAATGATGTCTTTGCTACATAATGTTCTACAACTTAAGAGAACACACCCAAATTTTCTCCATGTGAACTGGGTGCATCAAATATTAGATTTCTGTGTACCATTATTTTTTTTTTTATTTGCAGCAAATCCCTCAAGTCACCTGGATAGAACAAAAATCTAAAAAGGCCAGGGACGCACTGGTATATGATGCTCCTCTTTTTTTTTTTTTAAAGTGCTTTGTGAAAATATACTGTCGCATTTCCTGGTATATTTTCACAATGCGCTTTACATAGAAATAAACAGCGTGTCACTTCTTTTCTCTGTGTGACTGCTATTGTTCAATTCCTATTGCTACTAATTCTGTCACATTGTTTGCATTGCGTTCCATGCTAGAAAAAACACAATATGAAGTGTTCCCCCACATGTTCTTTTCTATGAAATGCAAATGTGACATTGTACTCGCAACAGCCAGATTTCTCAATGTTTTGGCGACAGCGTATTTCTGGTGTTTTCTCATGATACGCGCCTATACGCCAGTGTGACCCTGGCCTTATATGTAAAAATCTGTGAAAGAGAGGTTTGTTAGAAAGCTAAACACACAATGTACATTGAACAATGTACTATCAATTTGTGTGTACCAACAGGTATTAGCATTTAACAATGATGTGCAGTAAAAGAATGATGGTTGATTTCAAAATAGCTACAAAAAATAGGTTTATTCAGTTGAATATATGCCAATGGAAACATTAAAAATGTATAAAACACAAGTTATGAGAAGTGCCATCAAAAATCAACAATAGGTGCTAGACTGTAAAAGAAAACAAATAAATAGGGGTAAAAAGACAAATGCATATTACCGGGCAACAAGGTGCTTGAAGATTTAGCTTGGAATATTAATTTACTGCAAATCTACACATTGGCTAATGAGCCTTGCATTAAAAATAATAATAATTATTTCAAGAGTCACAAAATCAACCCAATATCTTTGTGAATAATTTGGACATCAAATAGGCTTCATTTACATATGTTGATGCAGTGATAAGGTGATATAGGTACCAGTTAAATCCAACAAGCTAAAAACTGGAAACATTCTACATGATGGGAACATCCCTCAAGTCCTACTTCAAACACACAGCAAACCTTGTGCTAAAATGAAACCTATACAGGCAGAAATAGATGAGGCATTAAGCAATATGTATATATAAAATATTAAAAGAATTCTTTAATTTTTTTTTTGTATTTGGATCTATTATGTATATCTGATGGTATACAGATTTACACTGCACTCCCATTCTTTTTTCTCACCGATAGAGGGATCTACCCATAATCTGGCAACCTGTGAAATATTACCTGAAATCTTGGATATAGTCTAGGGCTGTAAATCATAAACTGGTACAATTATGCTTTGTTTGTAAAATGCTTAGTGACAGACATCTGAAAAGGCAAGTGAGTAAGGTTTAATGCTTACAATTTTAAACCCCGTTGTAGGATTTGTTTCTATTTCTAAGGCGGTGTGTTAAATGTACTTGAATACTTATTTCATGAATGCTGGTGAAAATATATTTCTTGAATAAAATACTGAATTTCATATATACTATTTCGTGCAAAGGTAAGCGTCAACTTTAAAGACAGAAACATTGTATGAAACACTTAAAATTGAACATTAAAATGTTTGCAAACTCTATGTGAAAGTAATTTATAACACTCACAGATACTTTTCTTAGACAGGTGAAAAAACAAGGTCAGAAAAAGGACTGTTCTGATTAAAAATAATCTGCTTCCCTAAGAGCAAATGTAAATCAAATCCCCTTGCATCTGGGTGCTTAAGGATATCACTACACACAATTCATGTATAGAAAATGTGTGCATTCTAAATTATAGGTGCACTTTGCATTGTTGATTTCCTAATTTAATTAAGCTCTCTTACTGATCAGAACGACAGATCTTAATGGGGGACCCAGATTAAATTTCTCCTATAAACAGAAAATTTGCGCTATGGAAATTTAAATAGCTCCAATCATACCCTGCAGTAGTAACCTGCTTTTGTGTTTTCTATTTGTTAATGTTTCTGTATGTATTTTGTAGTTTCTATGATAATAATTTGAGAACAATTTTCAGCCACTGCAGTCCATGCAGTGTCAAGCAGTACTCTGGTCTAAACTTAGGGGGTAACTCAGGAAAGAATGAAGTTACCTTGCAATGCTTCTCATCAGTTCACCGAGATGGGTATGCGCTCCCTGGTCTCCTGCACGCGGAGATCAGCGAACGCTTTAAAGGTAGGTACTTTGGCTCCGTGAGGCGACTCGAGTGGTCGCGAGGTGAGCCGAAGTACCTTTAAAGCATTTGTTGATCTCCGCGTGCAGAAAACCAGGGAGCGCGTACCCGTCTCGGCGAACTGATGAGAAGCATTGCAAGGTAACTTCACTCTTTCCTGAATTTCCCCCTTAGTTATAAGCAGGTGTAAAACATTTCTTTTAAAATTGTAAACCTTTTTTTTGCTTCTTGAAGACCAGCTTCGGAATTTGCCATGACTAGTTTTTAAGTTGCTCCTTAGAGTAAACCAGAAATAATTAAAAAAAAAAAAAAAAAAAAAAAAAAAAAAAAAAAAAAAATGGAAAAGGTATAAATCTACTTCTGACTGCAAATGGACACTGACAATGGCCAGTGGCAATGTAAATATATACCTTTTTTGAGGTCATATTTTTTTTTTTGCCATATATATGCATCTGGCAAAATATAAAATTTATGATTAATGCAACTTAAGCATTACAAACATGCATTATTATAATAAGATCCATATTTTCTGATTTAATACAAAATAGTTTTATGGGGAAATTATTTCACTTGATTTTTTTAGGGTAAAACACAATTAAAGTTTTTTTTGTTTTTTTTTCAGTAACAGAGTTCACATTTTCAAATTCAACACAGTGGGGGGAAAACAATGAGATATAACTGCTTGATAGGTCTTTCTTTTTCTCTCTTTCGAAACTGATATTGGTGTATTATATGCCACATATGCCCATCACATGCAGTATTAACGCCATTCCTTGTAGAGCTGGGATAAACTGCGTTACAAAGCATTGTTGGTTAAAAAGCAAAAGAATTTGCTGTATATAAAATAAGGGCTCTGCAGTATCTGTAAGGTCCTTCAGCAGCAAGCAGACCCAGTTTACACTTTACAGAATCAAGTAAGAGATTCAAATGTATATTGTCTTTTTAAAGTTTAACATAGCAGCTTTATTTAAGATGTACTGCCCTTAAAAGAAAAAGAACAGGCTTAAATATTGGGAAGCAGAAGAACTGTTGAAACAGCTACATTGTCCCCCTTAAACTGCAGCTTTGTTAACTTATCAAACATTGGGCAAAAGCATTAAAAAAAATTAGATTAATGAGAGGCTTGTAAACTGTCAAGGGGGAAAAAAAAAATCTATCTTTTACAAGAATGTTTTTTTTTTTCTATTTTAATTTTATAAAAGGTCCTGGATAAACAAGGTTACATTAAACTGGCCTCTTTGTGATGTTTCAGAGTATGCTGGTTCTTTTCAGAGGGCCGTCTAAAACCTTTCTTGCAGTAGTCACATCGGTGTGGGTAGTCTTTGGTGTGGATAGAAATCACATGTCGTTTAAAGCCAGAAGCATCTGTGGTGTTGTACTCACAGTACTCACACTGATACACTTTTTTACCACTATGAGTCTTCATGTGCTTTTTAAGTTCCATTTGCTGCCTAAAGCCTTTTCTACAGCGTTTGCATCTAAATGGCAACTCTTTAGTATGCACAGATAATATATGTCGGCTCAACACAAATGGGTCTGCAATCTGGAACTCGCAGTGCCTGCACTGATGCATCTTTTTTCCTCGGTGTGCTGCTTCATGTTTTTTAAGTTCTGAAGGCCTATGAAAGCCCTTTTCACACACCTCACATTTGTGTGGATAGTCCTTAGTGTGTACAGAGATAATGTGCCGCTTCAGATCGCTGGAGTTGGAGCTCTTATGGTCACAGTGTAAGCATTGGTGGCTCTTGCTCTCCTGGTGCAGAATGGCATGTGCCTGCAAGTCCTTAGAGTCTGCAAATGTCTGCAGACAAATGTCACACTTAAAAGGCATTTCTTTACTGTGCTTTGTCTTAACGTGTGTCTTCAAGTTTGAAGAGTCTGCAGACCTGTAATCACAATACTGGCACAGATATGGTTTCTCTCCAGTGTGCGTTCTCATGTGTTTTTTGAGCTCAGATGGGTGACGGAATCCCTTCCCACACTCCACACAAATATGAGGGAAACTCTTGCTGTGCACAGCCAACAGATGTCGATTCAACAACCCCTGCTCTGCAGTTTCATAGTCACAGAATTTACATCTGTGCATTTTGTTGCCCGTTTTTTCTTTATGTGTTAACTTGTGTGCAAACAAAGCATTTGCGTGCAGGAACATCTTGCCACATTCATCACATTCCAGCTCTTTCTCTGTCTTTATTACAGCAGCTGTGAGCTTGTGACTTTCCAGGTGATTGTGAAGGCTCACTTTTTTGTTGGTGGTGTAGTCACAGTCAGTGCAGCGATACTTTTTACGGGCCAGATGCTCAGGGTGATTTTTCATGTGCCTCTTCAGGAAGCCTCGAGACTTGAACTTTTTGCCGCAGATCATACACGGGTAAACAGTAAGAGGGTGGCCATCTGGACCAATAATGATCGCTATTAAGGAAGTAAAGAAATGAAGTCAGCTGTCCAGTAATTGTGAAATTTTACATAAAATATTACCAGATGAGCACAACAGTCAGGAAAAATGGGCAAGTAAGAACCCAACTAATTCACAATCAACCCATCAATTGTAAACACTTTAAAATAGTCACCTTTAATCTACAGGTACGGCGAAAAGTTACAAACCTTTTCTGTTGTTGAAACCCCACCCTGCAGAAAGATCAATATCCCTCAATCACTGCTCACACTGCAATAGCATTTAAAGCTACTAGCAATTTGGATTTCAATTTTGTATAAATGCATTTTATAACAGAAACATACCGGTTTGATACTGTCTGTTTTCCCCTCTCCTTTTCTTCTTTAGTTTCTGTTTGGTCAGCCTGTCTAACCCATCAGATTCATCTATATGTAAGAGAGCACTGGCAGTTCCATTTCTGTGTTCAATCCCATCTGTGTTGTTTCCTAAAGAGAAAGAATTAAAAATTATTTTAAAATATTTTTCAAACGCTTCAAAGCGGCTGGCAACATTTCCATTACATTTTTTTTTTTTTTTTTTAATAATCAGCAAATCATAATAAAAAAAAAAAAAAAAAAAAAATATTTTTTTCCCCAAACACTGTAGAACAAAATTCAAAAGAATATGACCCTTTATTTAAGATGAATGTCAATTTAAAAATGCTATTTATTTGTTGACATAGAAGAATGTGTTGTCCAGTTGAAGGATTGAAAACACACTCCTGATGTTACCTTAATGGTGGCTGGATATAACCCTCAAATCTCCCTAGCCAGAGAGATTAATGCACTGAGTATTATCTGGATTTAAAATACATTATGCTGGAAAACTATACAAACAGTAAAACAAAAATAAAGTTATCTATGGCTATTTTTCCTGAATAAATGCAAAAAAAAAAAAACCAAACAAAAAAAACTTGTATCAAATATTACTGGACAAAAAAATCAAAGCAAACACTGTAATGTTAGGTATAAACTGGGCAATGGTGGCCAGAAAAAAATAAAGTCTTAAGCGAATTGCTTCTCTTTCTGCTGCACTCCAAGCACAATAACATTTTTATGAATTACAAAATTGAGGTTTACTTAAATCTGCATATGAAAAGTTAGAACATTTTTTTTAACACTCCATTACCATAAGCTGCTGCCCAGGCAACTGGCATGAAAGTCTTGCTTAGTTCTGTATCATCCAACTGATGTTCATGTGCAACTGAAGCATCCTCTTCTCCAACAATTACCTCCATATAAACTTCATCAGCAATCTCTGCTACATCTAGTAAACAGAATCAAAGTATTTTTTTCTAATAGATATCATGTTTGCAGTGGAGCAATAGAAAAAATACAAAGATTAGACAATATTGATTTGCATTTATATCTTTGCTAGTTGCAGGCATCTTATATTTTCTGAGGTTTTTGCAACAATTCATGAATGTTTGTCTTGTATCTAAACTTCGACAGAAATTAATGGGAAAAGAGTGGGGTTTGTTTATTTAAATAAATGAGGACTGCAACCAGTAAAGAAAAAGACAGATTACAAACAAATCAGGAAAACAACATTACAAGTACTGTGTAGGAATAATTTTTCTGCCAACTAAAATGGGACTGCAGAACTAACTAGGTTCTGTACTCAAAGCAAAAAAATGACAGCCTAAAAAAAAAAATACAATTAATTATTCGTAGACTGAATTTGTTATTTGTGCTAAACTGACATTTTGTCAGTTTCCCTGCAAAGGTGTTAAAACTGCAAGAAAAAAAACTGACCCTCTGCAGCTGATGTTCGTAAATAGATAACTAGGCATAATCCCTTTAAAAGTTTTGTTGTGGTTATTACCACAAGACAGTTTCTACAAAGGCACAGAAAACTTAACATGGTTGTGAGTGGGCATGTGATTTTTTTTCTTGCCATTGTGTTTCCTGTCGGATAATCCACACAGGCTATTGTGTTTGCAGTATAGACAATAATGAGCCTCATTTAAAAACACCTCATCTGAAAAACAGCATCTTTCCTTAAATGGAAAGAAGAGTGTGGGACAATGACCTGACTTCAGGCAGAAGTTATAAAGCGAGTCAGCAGTTTGATGTTAAGTGGCAGTTATATAGTCAATTCAAATTTTCATTGCTTTTAGAGTAATCGGTAATTAGCAAGTTTGGTCTTATCAGTAGAAAACAAAACTTCTGAAATAGCAAGCTGCCCTTTAGAAATGATGGGGTAGGTTGGTGAGCTAAACAAACCTATATGTGGTTACAAGACACAAGTTTCTAATATTTTTGCTTCAGGAAAACACTAATAATATTTAGTTGTCTTAAGACAGGGGTCTCAAACTCAATTTACCCGGGGGCCGCTGGAGGTAGAGTCTGGGT
>WMED01009499.1:0-16274 GCA_019650415.1 Pipa parva | reverse complement strand
ATAGAGGCGCTGCTTTGAGCACTTATTGTGTTTATTTGTTTGGTTGTTTTTTCACATTTGAAAAATGTACTTCTGTGGATCTTATTGCGATATGTTTTATAAAAGACATTTACTGAAATCCACTTACCAACATTTATTTAATTAATGCATGTCATATAGCGTAACATAAATGTGTTGTCAGAACACACACAAGTATTCTCTGTGTTTATTTATATATGAGGAGTATTGTAGTGTTCCATATAATGACATTAGTAATGTTTCAGTAAATAGTTCAGAATGTGATAGTTGTTGTACTTTAGTATTTATATCAAAACAAAGAATGTCCTTTACTTCCCATGCTTTGTGTATGTGGGATGTATTGCTTAGTTAATGCAAGGCCAAGCAAGCATTCTACCAGTGCTCATGTGTTATGCAAAAGTAAAATATGATTCAGAAAATAGACTACAAACTCAGGTATTTACACATCTGTACATTCCAAATATGGGCATGGCCATGTTCTACCTTAATAGTTTTAATGTGTTAGGTGCATGCCTTTGTTTTTATCAATTACCTGTATATTATGTAATGTATGTATGTATAATTTTATTTATAAAGCGCCACAAATTTCAATGCTGTTCAATTCATTAATACAAATATAGTACAGACATGGGAAAAGCGCATTATATAAAACAAGTATGATTTTACAAGGATACAACACTTTAAGTGCTAGGCATGCTGACACAAGAGGTTGGAGGTCCCTGCCCTGTAGAGCTTACGATCTAAATGGGAGGAAGACTTACATACACAGAGGGGTAATAATAGCTGTAACAATGTGCTGTAACATTGGTCAGTAAATACATATACTTAGCATAAATAACTAAGGATAAAATAAAGTATATACAGAAAAAATCAGTTCTGGTGCTCCATGAGGAAGGACTTCAGTTTGACTTTAAAAGTGCAGAGGGAATGTTCCTGGTGAAGATAAAGGGGTAAAGATTTCCAGATGTGGGGGGCAGAGAGAAAAAAGAGTTTGAGACAAGAAAGGGTGGTATTGATGAATAGTGTTTCCACAGCATTGTATAATCAAAGATATTGCTTTGTTTATCTATAATATAAATATACATACAGGGCTCTGGCAATGTTTTGGACATAACTGTCCTTCCTCAGGCCAGTTAAACAAGAATTCAAGTTATATCAAGAACCATCTTAAATAGATATACACAAGAAATTACATAATATGGTTACCATGGGAAATCCCATGTATTCAATTTTACATACAGTATAGTACCAGCCACAGTGGTCGAATGCGTAATAGAATCTGTATATCATATAACAATCATGTAACTGTTCACAGAAATAAGTATAAATAATATCCTTTGTTTAATCCCTGGGGAGCCAGTGTCTTTAGTTTAGAAATCCACCACACTTCGCTCTGTTTTACCTTTAATGCTCCCTTCCTTATTTTCTGTACCTGTTCTAGAACTAGGAATTTAAGTTTGTCTGCAGTATGTCCATTTTCTATAAAACTGGCAGGCTTTTATTTTTAGATCTAATGGAGGACCTATGTTGAGATATATGTGATTTAGGGGGTAATTCAGCAAAGTGCGAACTTACCTTGCGATCCTTCGATTCACCTTGCCAAGACTGTTACATGCTTGCTTCTTTCCTACACGCGGACATCACCGAACGTTTTAAAGGTATTCCAGTCTTGGCGAGGCGACTCGAGTGGTCGCGAGGTGACTGGAATACCTTTAAAGCGTTCGCTGATGTCCGCGTGTAGGTGAAAAGCGAGCACATAACAGTCTCAGCGAGGTGAATCGAAGGATCGCAAGGTGAGTTTGCACTTTGTTGAATTACCCCCTTAATCTGCTGGGTAGTTGCTCCCACATATAGCAACTGACAGTGTGGTGGATTTCAAAACTAAACACACTTGTGGATGATATTATGGATGACTAAAGCAATATTTTTTTTATTATATGGTGCTGTGTGAACGCCGATCGATCTATTTATCTATCTATTCAAAATTACATCTGTCAATAAACTTTTATTTTTAAGTTACTGCCTTTCACTTGGGGTTGTTTTCTGAATCACATTCATATATCTTTCCATAACACCATGATAATGTGTCCACTGGAGGCACTGTTTCTTTGAAACCTATAGCTGTTATTTCATTTTACTGCAGTAAAGAAAGCAACTTTGCAGGCCTGCACATACGTATTAATTAATGTCAGTATATAAAAGTCACAGTGCAGAATGGCCTTTGTCTCTAGTAATAAAATGACACGAAAATAAAAAAGAACATATTTTCCCTTGAAAGTTCTTAAAATCTATTCTATTTTGCATTCATATATTGTTGTATTGCTTATTACAATATGTTACACTATATGATTACTTAGACAAGAACCTTTCAATAAAATTTATTACCAGTTTGCAAAGCATCATTAAATTGTACCTTAATTACTGACTCTCTGAAGTACTCCTATATATTATATCAAATAGAATTTGAGCTAGGTTTTATAATAACATTTCAATATCTAACCATTGAAGTGTATATATCACTAGAATAGGCATTTTTCAGTATTATATTATATTGTAAATGATCTTCGGGAGGTCTGTCTTGTTTTATTAGAAATGATTTGGGCTTAGGGCAGTGATATCCAGCTCATAAATTAGGTATTCAGAAAGGTTCAATAATTCATTCATATAAAAGCCTTAGTGGGACAACAAACATATTTTCTGATGTGACTTAAATGTTTCTCTTGCTGGCTTTATTTATTTCAGTGTATATTTGAATCATCTATACCAAGCCTGCAAATATGGAAAGACTTGTTTATAATATGGGTTGAGATAAGATTACACATTTAGATATTAATTATGCAGTAGAAATCTACTCCTACTTATTAATCTGTATGCTTTATGGGACTTATCTAAGACAGTGATAATTCTCGCTCACCTGCATGCAATACCAGAAGTGACTTTATTGCAACTACTCTATGTGAGTCACTGTGGAGCAAAATTTAAATACATCTAGACCTGATGTGATGCAGTGTTTTGATCCCAGTGCTCTGCAAAGCCTAACCCTTCCTATTGCCTCCTTCCTATTGCCTCCTTCCATGTATACACACCACATAACACAGCTCCACATAAGTCTAAGCCGATACCTGAGACATTTCTGTTAGGTTTTTCTTACCTAAATCCACTGCCCACAATGGAAAGCTAAATGTGAAACTTTCAGTCATCAAATGATTTCCACAAGATAAGAGAATGGGGAAAACCAGGCAGAATACCATATTTCTGACCAGAGGGACGTAGTTTGGGAATGACACCTGCTGTACAACTGCCAGGCCGATTCCCTGAATCTAGGCCATGTCTCCTGCCCTTGAGATTTATGAACATTAAGGATAAAGACAACCCCTTTTTTGACTTTTATCAAAAAGAATAGCATTGATTATATGACACAAGATGTTCAGCTAAATATGTCTGAACAATAATCTAAACTTTAAAAAGTAAGAAGCTGTTTTAAATTAGGATGAAACTGTTCTAATAATATGTGTTAGTCTAGTATATGTTACCATATCAGAAGGATTTAAATTAAAGTATTTCTTTTAGTTGTAAAAATTGTTTTATTTATTAAAAATTATTTAAAACTGTAAATTCAGGATAATTTTATTGTTTTTTTCAACCCACAAGATTTTAAGAGTGAGTTCTGGTATAGAGAAACTATATAAGTGCAATGGATGTCAGACTGGAGTGCTGGGGCCCACTAGGAAACAAGAGATCAGGTTCCCACTAAGCAAAATAATTTTTTCTTGTCTCTTCAGTTCCTAAGATTTTACTTATCTATTTTGTCTATAAACAGTTGCCTTCTTTACACTATCCTCAGAAATATGTAATAATTTTATACTATAAAACAGCAGGAGAGCCCAATTAAGTCTAGGTCCACTTGGAATTTTCTCTGTGTCCAGGGGGGGGGGGGGGGGGGTCAGTCCGACACTGGTTATATTTATGGCTTTGTCCTATACTTGTAACTGGGGTTATTCACTAAAGTTCGAATTGTTGCGTATAGGTGTGAATTCGCCAGATAAAGACAGTCGCAATAGGCTGCTACTGTCACAGTCGCATCTTTATAATGAGAATATTGTCGCAGTCACTACTTTATTATGGGAAAATTGTCGCAATCTTAACTTTAAAAAATTGTTCTGACTTTACAATGGGGAAATTGTTGTGAATTTGCAATGGGAATCCGCTGTTTGAGTATTCGACAGTCAAATTCGCACCTATAGTGTGGTCTGGATTTAGAAAAAAAGTGTCTACAATTATAAGGTCAATGCCTATGACTAGAGTCGATACATGTGACTATTTTATGAGTTAGCCAAGGAGTAGGTGGAGTTACTTCAGGGATTATTGTTGAGTTGGAAGTATTCCTTTATTATTATTATTTTTTTAATAGATAAATAAATTGTGGATTGAGTAAAGTTATTTTATACAGATGTTATAAAAGTGTTATAAAGGAGCTACCAGTCTGTAAAAAAGGGAATCAATTCTAGAATAAGTTAAATGAGGTATACAAAAAAAAAAAATTCTCTGTTATTTGGAAGGAACATTGCCAAACATCATAGCAAACAAATACTAAAGAAAAAGAGAATAGTTTGGCCTGAGAACAGATATATATCCATTTTACTGTTTGATTTGAAACTAATGTGTATTCTCTGGTTGTCATATATAGTGTATTATTTATGGTTAAAATAATAATATCTTCTTTAGACAGAATAAATACAAGGAAATGTAAATTCTAATCTTTGAGAGAATAATAAAGTAACCCCTCTGGTTTTAGATATTGTCATAGAATGGCAAAGGAAGGAAATGTAGGTGAAGATCGTCTATTGAAATGTAACTCCTGAAGAGTGACAACATCTGTTTTTGCTGTATGATTTCTTTCCATGCTCTAGTGCGTTATTTAATTGGAGAATTCAATCCCTTTTTATATTTAACAACAGTATTTTTAAGTTCATATGGAAAGAAATAAATGGATCAGAGATTTAAAGATAAGCAAGCATTTAAAGCAAACATTTCAAACATCAAACAGTTCAATAAAACTGAGCACACATTCTGTTTGATTGCAAGAAGTCAGATAATTAACCAATGACAAGAAGTAATGGCAAGGGTATTAAAGGTAACATAGAAAAAAAAAGTGTATTATGCAATTAATCTCGTTTATCAATAATTCATTCATCCAAAATTTCTCTCTGCTAACTCTGTGAGTTGTAATCCTGCATATTTTAACAAAGTTTCTAACCTTTCCTTCCATAATTAATGGAGACTTTGAAAAATATAATCAAGATTTCCATTGACTGGTGACTCACATTGAAGCAAAGGCATTAGGAAATCCCTAATCAAAAAGTTGGATTCTCTTTTCTCTTTTATGCCTTCAGTTCTTCTGACCTATAAGTTCACAAAAAATAAGAATGAAAAATGAAGAAAGAAAAATAAATATAGGGTGATTTTGCTATTAACTTGCAATGGAGCATACCTGTTTTTATTTTCATTCGATTGTTGGCTTTTCTGGTGGCACAGCATGTTCAGGATCCTGAATTAATATATTGTGACTCAAACATATGTAGTTGCAGAATACCTAAAACTTTAACTAAGGAACCATGGGAGATCTGGGTCCAAATCTCAGGGACAAACCCTTAAAGTTTTCTTTCAGTGATAGACTAAGCATATTAGTAGATAAAAACACACAAAACCATAACCAAATACTGTACATAAACATACAGTCACAGGAAGCAACATCACCATTGCCTCTACTCTTCTGCTAATTATTGCCATGGGGTCTATTTTCATTCTCTCTTCTGAATCTGGGACCCCAAATCCCCCCAAGACATAAGCATTAAATGTGGGGGAACTCTGCAGTGCTAGGATGCACACAAATACTTTTAATTTTATGTATGTATATATTTATAATTTTATTTATAAAGCACCACAAATTTACACAGCGGTGTACAATTCAGCAATACAAATATAAGACAAACATGGGAAAAGTACATTACACATTACAAGTGAGTAACTTACAAGCATAAACTCAATTTAAGTGCCAGGTTGTGATTGACACAAGGGGATGGAGGTTCCTGCCCCGTAGAGCTTACAATCTAAAAGAGATACAATCTTTATGCCTGCATCTAAGCACTTCCAATCTCCCATTTCTTACCCCCAACAAAGGTGCACACACAGACTGTATAAGACATGCATTCATTAATCAGGTGGTTGATTCATTAACCTTCTTTCAGAGCACTTAACCAGCTTTCATTATATCCCACACTGGCCTACATATTCTAAATTCTAAATAAGAAGAGATATAATATTATGAAAGTTTACTTCACCTTCTTGAAAACTAAGTCACTCATTAATTATTCAGTTTTACAGAGCGGCATTTATTGTAATATTTCCTTATCTTCCTCTTTATAATACAGAAAAATGACACATAATACAAAAAAAACTGCTCTAACCTACTGTTCCCTATAAACTTGCCATCAATACCTTACTTTTCTCTGCAGAGTCCAAAAGTGCACTTCTCATGGAAAATCTTCATTCCTAGCAAGTAAATCCACCAAAAGAAGCATTTCCCTGTAGATAAAATTAAACTGTAGATTTTTTTGTAGCATTTGAAACAGCAGCAGAAGACTCAGATACTTGTATTATATAAAGTCGAAGTTTGAATTTATCTTCACTGAAGTGCTGCTTATGGATTTGCTGAATGTAATAACAAAATGGAACTGTCTATTCTCAGACTTGGTAGAACTACGTTTTTCAGAATACAAAAGTGTAAAATTCCTATCCACAAAATCTAAGAATAGATCATTTTAATTGCCTCTCACACAATCTTATTTAAAGGGACATTTTTGTTTGTGCCTTGAAAACATTGCAGATTAGTAAAGTATGTTAGCATTTAAGTAAATGGATTCATTTAAATTCTAAAAAAGTGATATATTTGCTTCCGTTTGTCTCTTGATTCTTTGCCAACACATCAGTCGTATCTTGCATTATGAGTATGAATGAAATACTGGCTATATTTACTGTATGGCTAAATGTCTTCTACATTCAGGGTGCCATAAATATACCTTTTTCATAAGATACATGTGCAATGGAACAGAACTTGTAAAAGTATCCTGAAAATAGCATATCTTGGGCGAAATTTATTAAATGCGGAATTTTTCCGCACGTGCGGAATTTCGATCGATTTTCGATCGCATGTGCGGAATTTCGATCGATTTCCGTTCATGCGGTAAAAATTACGCACGTGCGGAAAAAAATTCCGATCGTGCGGAAAAATTACCCACGTGCGAGCGGAACTTAAATTTCACTTTTTATAAATTTCGCCCCTTCTGTCACAAAAACAAATCATATTTAGGACAATCTAAAACCTATACAGATCTAGGAGTTCCCCCTTTTTAATTTATAGCCTATATAATACAGAAATAAAAAAGAAGGAGTGGTGCTTTTTCAGGAAATCTTGTTGATTAGAACACATTTCAGTTCAGTATATTCGGTATAATTAATCACAAAGTATCAATTAAAAAAAAAGAGTCTTGTATGTAATATAATACAAACAGTATAAACACAAACATTAAACATGTTGCCTTTTCATGAATTAGCAAATCTCATAAAAAATATGACAGCGCTATACAGCTAGCACAAAGCATATACTAGTTCCCAAACTGGAAAGCAGAATTTAGCAATTAGGGCTGACGCACATAGTGACATATATTAAGACTAGGGGGGTAATTCAGCATCGTCTGAACTTACCCTCCGATCCTTTGCCTCTGTTTGCACAGACTGTTATGCGTTCGCTGATGTGCTGCGCGCGGACATCAGGGAACGCTTTAAAGGGATTCCAGTCTTGCGAGGCGACTCGAGTTGAGCCTTGCGAGCCTCACCGAGACTGGAATCCTCACCGAGACTGGAATCCCTTTAAAGTGTTCGATGATGTCCGCGCTCAGCACATCAGCGAGCGCATAACAGTCTGTGCGAACAGAGACGAAGGATCGGAGGGTAAGTTCGGACTATGCTGAATTACCCCCTAGATCTTTATGTGCTTCTAGATCTAGAGAAGTGTTATAAGTTGTAAAAGACAAAGGGGTTAATCACTAATGTGCGAATTCGACTGTCAAATTCTCAAACAGTGGATTCCCGTAGCAAATCCGCGAAAATTTCCCCATTGTAAAGTCACAACAATTTTTTAAGTTAAGATTGCGACAATTTTCCCATAATAAAGTTGTGACTGCAACAATATTTTCATTATAAAGACACGACTGCGACAGTAGCAGCCTATTGCGACTGTTTATATTTGGCGAATTTGCACCTATATGCAACAATTCGAACATTAGTGAATAACCCCACAAATTGGGTCTTTTCGAGTTTATTAAATTTTTGAATTCTTCAGGAAGGGAAAGAAGAGCTCTAAATGATAGACATTAGTGCTCAGACTTGCTATGAATGTAAATGATCCCCAGTGACAACAAGTTAAGAAAGAACGAAGTAAAAGAAAGGAAAACGCTACTGATAATAAAATTGTTAACAAACTTTTAATGGTTTCCTGTGTTCCACCTAAGGTACTCTTAACATTGTGTTCTAAAGAAAAGAGGAGAAAAATTTAAAATGCATAGCTTTTAAAACATTTTCTTTGACAATAGAGCAGTTTCTCCATGGAATCTACACCAAGGACATACATAGACAAGGTAAATATAATAAAAATTGATTTAGTATAACACATTGCATAAATAACCTTGATTGTTGTATTTTGTCTGGGAACAATTAGGTACAGTAGATGCATAATCACACAAAAAAGACTTGAGGCATGAATAGTATGTTTACACAAACAAGGTTTTACTTTAACTTTGAAAGTATGCGTGTGAAAGAATTCAATAATAAAGTCAATTTTAAAATGTCCTTTGATATCAATCCCCAAGGCACACCAATTTAGTCATAATTTAATGCTGCTTTTCATCATGCTGAAATGATTACTAATCTTCCTTCTAAGCTCAAGGGATGATGAAAACTTGAATTTAATGTTTATTAATGAATTTTATAGGATTAACACTTTCGTATTTATACTAGTACATAATAACAAAGATATACGGACAAAAGCAAATAGGCTAAAGTCTAAAGCCTATCAATGCCACGGCATAAGAAATTCTTTGAAAATCCGAGGCTAAAATGATCAACTCTTCTCCCCCCTTGAATACTAAAACAGGATAGTGGTGATCCATTAAAGGTACAAGAAAAATGAAAAAGCCCATATGCATTTATTCCTTCTATATAATTAGTCTGCAAACATTACATAAGATTTCTTAATAGTGTTAGTTAATTGTAAAAATACAGTGACTTTTTTTTTCTTTTTAGGGCTTAAATGTGCCAGCCTTAGATATATTCTCTAAATGCAGTATTTGGTTGGTATCTGTCTTCAATTAGAAATGAACACAATTCACAAATAAACATACTTCAATAAAAAGTAAAAATAAAGCTTTTAAAATCATATTTACTGAATAAAGAAACTAAAATGCCAATCCAGATGGATAATTATTTCCTTTTTTAGTGTCACTGGTATATTCAATTTTATTCTTAACATGGTTTGTTCTCCTTTAATATTATTTTATAAATGTGAGGGAGTAAAACATTTTTCAGGGTCATTACTAGAAGAATTTATACAGCTGGAGTAAAGAATTCACTGAAGAAGGGTTCAGAAAACCTTTATTAGATAGAAACATTTACTCAAAACAATATCAATAAATGAGTCGGATATAACTTCAAAGTAAGTGCTGACTTCATTGTTTAAAAAAAAGTGTTGACATAAGACAAAAGATGAGAATACAAAATGCATTAGGTATTAGGAAAGCACCGATACCATTCATTCATAGAGGTGTGATAATCACACTGATTACAGAATAAATGGCTTACAGGTAATTAGAAATTAATTAGAAATATCAGCTTCTGGAAGATAAAGATTTCAGTTATTTTAGAAGAGAGACTGGAAGCACTTGATATGGATTTCCCCAGGTATCACATTGTAAGGAAGCAACTGTTTGGTTATAACATAATAAAGAATTAAAAAGAAAAATAACTATTGTTTGCATTGTCATTATTCCAGTTTGGTGGTTGGAACATGTTAGCAGCACTTTAGCTGCTGACCTAATAAGGCAGGTCAGAAGAAGTTGGTGGAAAAATGCAATTTTGTATGAAACCCTAGTAGTCTGTGTCTGTTTGATATACACCGGGACTTCACTCATCTGTGTAGACAAGTTTTGTTTTTAATTTTTTAGGTGAGAAAGTTTTTTGAGTTTTTCAATCAGATTTCTGTATGGAAAGTTAGCCATACTTTACATTAGTAGTATGGCTGCCTTTGCAATGTAAAATATGGCTACCTTTCCATTGAAAAATCCAATAAAAACTCAACAGAAAAGTTTCCATTGGCAAAATCAATGGAAAATTATCGATGATAATTGACTCTCTCAAGCTTTATAAATGAATGTGTGTATGTAATGAGGTTTCAGTATGGGTTTTGTTATTGCCAAACTTTCTTTGTTAAACTGCTGAAAGAGTTAATAGCGTAAATAGAGTCAATGGAAATATTTATCAAGATTTTTTTCGTGATTTTTGCAGGACAACTTTTCAATGTAAAAAATGCATAAAAAAGGGTTCAACATGGAAAAAACAAGGCGATACTGGCATAATAAAATTAATACTGTTTCTCCAGCATTAGGTCATCAAAACCCTTTTCAATTTTGATAAATTTCCTCCAGACTATATGCAAAGGCGTAACATTATCAGGGGAATTCATCAGCAGGGGCAGTCATTTGAATTCCCTTGTATGTGTCTAGGATCTAATGTTTATGGTTGTTGCTACATTATCCTGTCAGGACTTGTAAAAAAACTCTAGGGAATGTGTGGCCCCTGCATTCTGGATGAATCAGGTGAGAAAAAGCTAAATCCAAACTACAACATTCAGTTTTATTACTACTTCATTCTTGAGCTAAAAAGGGTTGTTCCATTTTTAGGATTTCTTAAATAGTTATAGGGCATAATAATAAAATAAACTACTGTTAAATATTATATTCAGAATTCTGGCTAGTAATATGCAAATAAATAAAAGAAAACCACCTGATGACAAAGATAAAATAATTAGCTTGCGGATAACGTGTCAAGTAAGAAATTTCTTTTATTTCCTTAAGAACATACAGATTATTTTTCAACATCTTGTGTTCATAATTTAATTTGTTATGGTAATGATAGTTTTAATGCATATGTTATGATCATATTTTTGGTGATTAGAAATCATAGTGGAAGTTATTTCTTACAGAGCTGCTTAATTACTTCATATAATTTCATATAATTTGCCTTTTTTAGCTCTTTTTAGATACGGAGTACATACAATGACCCTATGTTTCACTCTAAGTTTTCACAGCTGAGCTCTTTGTAACCAGCAGTTGATGCAATCAACCCTCCCTCCAAAAATTAACCAAGCTACTTCCTACACTTCTTTTCCCTATTCGGATGGATTCCAGTAGGACTGTATTATCAAGGTTCAAAATAGGAAAGCATGTGGGAACTATAAATATTACGTTAAAATTCAGCAGCATATTATTAGCAAGTAGTTTGTATGTAACGGTCGGCGTTGCCGACCGTCTCTTACCTGAACAGGCGGCGTCCCAGCGCTCCTTCCCTAGGCGCACGGGCTGCGCCTGTCAGGCTTTTGAAGCTCCTGGCGGCGCGCACGCGGCGGGCGTGCTCACGTGACACAGGAGGTGTCGGGAGCGCTCCCGCTGCGCGCAGTGAGGCTGGGCCTATATAAGGCTGGAGAACTTGGGCATTCAATGCCTAAGCTTCCAGCTATATTGGTCCTGATAATTCCTGTTGTGAATTATCATTTACTGTTCCTGCGTAAATTAAGTGACAGTCTCCTGTTCCTGTGTAATTAAAGTGACAGTCTCCTGTTCCTGCATAGTTAAAGTGACAGTCTCCTGTTCCTGCATAGTTAAAGTGACAGTCTCCTGTTCCTGCATAATTAAAGTGATAGACTCATATGTCTGCATAGTTAAAGTGACGAATCCAAGATTCTACTTCCAGTTCCTGGTCATCATTAGCAACTACCTCGGAGGGTGCGCTCGGGGGTCGCNGTTCCTGCATAATTAAAGTGATAGACTCCTATGTCTGCATAGTTAAAGTGACGAATCCAAAAGTCTACTTCCAGTTCCTGGTCATCATTAGCAACTACCTCGGAGGGTGCGCTCGGGGGTCGCGACCTGGAGATCTTTCGCAGCTAAGTCCAGTACCCCCTTGCAGGGGTTAAAGGCGAAGACCAGGGATCTCTTAGATTCCGCGCCTCGCAGCGTACCAACGCCAAACCTCCAAGGTAGTACAGTGGGTTCACCTTTCAGTCGTGACATTGTATAATATTCTTCTATAGCTTGCTCCCTACTCCAAGATAAAAATATCATGCACATGGCCACAATATATTAAGTACATATTGTAAAGAAGGAAGGAAGAGTATTTTGTAATGGAAAGTATTATATTCCCTTTGACAAGCCTTGTATTTAATTTGAAAGTGCATAATATGTTTAAGAAAGTGATGAGGTTGTTCAGCAATGCCCCCTCAAGACTTGTTACATTCGAGCACAGCTCAGATGTTTGGGTGTATGTGTATGGGGTAGGTGCAGCAGAGATGGTTGAAGCCTGTGAAACTCTCTGGATTCACTTGAAAGTTAGAAGATGTTTGATGATTGAGAAGGAACTCTGAGACTTTCCACAAGTGGGTTGATGGGGATAGTTATGTTATACATTATGTTTAGAACCCTGAACCCTGGGTTAGTTAGAGTCGTCCAGAGCTGTATCTATCTTTCTTTCCACTGAGGAGTCTTGGTGGGCAAAGAGCTACAGTGGATCAAGTCAGGGAAAAGAATACATTTAGGAATGCCTAATGGACAGTAACTGATTGCCAAGGTGTAGTAAAAGCTTGAATCAGAAGACAAGATGATACGATGTAACCCTAAAATAAGGGAACTTGTACATACTATTTGAGTTTGTTTCCTGTTTTTTATATATGTTTTTTAGCTCACCCAATTCATTTTTTAACTAAATAACCCCACATTTGATAAACGTTCATATTACTGCTGTCCCCCTATTCCATTACCTTTGTTTCCTACCCTTGAAGCTCTACTGTGTGTTGTGCACTTGTGTCCAAAACTGTACACAATACAAACACAATGTGTTTTTTGACTAGTAATATAACTATTTTCTTATTGTGTGCATCTACACCCTTTTTGATGTACCCCTGTTTTCTTTGGCAGCAGCTGCCTATTACTGGTTCTGTTCTTTTGGTACAGCTCAAAGGACAATAACATCAAAAAAGGAAAGGGCCTAAAAGGTGTTTATTGTTACCATATATTCACTATGTTCTTCTCAACGCATAAATTTCATCTCTAAATTATAATATTTAGCATTAAAAATGTGTCTTTCTGTGTTACTTTCTGAATATGTATTGTTTATGTCTGCAAAACTGAATTTTACTTTGCCAATCCTCTGTATCAGGGGTGTGCAATTATTTTTCTCATCGGGCTGCATGAAAAGTTTGGGTGGTTTTAGACGGCCAGAGAGGTGTGCCTAGTTTGCCAATACCTACAGCAGTTGGCCACACCCTCATTTTCGCATGCGGGCCAGCTGGAGATGGTTGGAAGGACGGATGTGGCTCTTGGGCCATAAAATGACCAGATCTGCTCTATATGGTCATTCATTATTAAATAATCTGATAGGCCCAATGCTTACCCTTATGATACTCCACTAGTAATAGTGACCTAGATATGTACCATTAAAACCACCGTCGGTTTTCTACCACTGAGCCAGTTACTAATACATTTACATACTTTATATATGTTCTTATACATTTTATCTTCGCAGAATATATGAATTTTACCACAAAGAAAGTATTGTATATCATTCAATACATGGTTTAGTAAATGTATAATATTTTAACATTTAACATGTGGCTTTCCAGATTTACCTGACCTACAACACAGTACTTACACCATCTTTTGCTTAGAATTTTAGATCATCAGCAGATGTAATTATCCCTGGTTTATCATTTATACCAAAAGACTCGTCATTAGTATGAATAAAAGGACACGCAAAAGGGATAAATGTATTTAAAAAATAGAGCATTCAAGGAGATATCTGTTTTTCATAGAAGGGGTTAATTATTTTTTTCTCGTTGAAAAATGCGCTCCTTCAGTTGCTCTTGTAGATCTAAACCTTTTAGATAACACATTTTTGATCAAAGCTCTGCAAACCAGTGTGATCTAATGCCTTATAAAGCCCTCAGATTCCAGGTGAATGCCAGATAACTGTTGCTTTCAGCTAATAGCAGGGGTCAGCCCTTCTTAACATACATAATAGATAAAAGTACAGTGGACTAAATACATCTGAGTTTAAAAATCTTTTTTTCATATTTTTTTTTTTTTTCCAAATTTCACATTTTCCATCAACTTTGGGAGGATAAGTAATTGCAGAAATTGTAGTGAGCCCTTGGGGAGCTTATAGGGTTCCAGCCAGAATAGGAAACCCAAAGTTTCTGCTAATAATAAAGGTCAGTTGCTTAACAGCTTTCTGAGCTGTTTGTTACTTAATGGTCCTTCACTTACCAATATTATTCTTTATATTTCTAACATATCTTTTAGAAAAATAGAAAAAAAGGGATTATTACTTAAAAGTATTCTTTAACAAAAAAAGAAAAAAAAAAAAGCATTATTAAATTCTTCTCATCCACCGGCTGCAATTTCATTCAATGTAGGTTTTAAAAGGGTAAGAACATTGAATCAGCATTTTAAATGTCACACGCTCAGCCTGATGAAGTTCTTTCAGTAAGTTCTTTTCGATGTGGCTCATGTTTAAAGGTTATTTTCCTTTTTGTCCCCCTTCCCAAACTTTCCATTTAGCAAGGTTAGTAGTATGTAGCTGCAGTTTCATTGCACAACATTTTTTCACTGACTGATAGGTGTTTGTAAAATGAAACATATCTCTGATTTTAGTACGCCATATCTTTTTATTTTACTTTCTGCTGTATCTTGAGTTTAAAAAAAAAAAAAAAATGTATTTTATAAATTATTTGATGACTATTAAAGAAAAAAAAGGTTCTTCTCCTAGGTGGCGAAATTCATTAGATTTAATTTAAATTGATAACGTAATAAATATCATGATGTTATATTTATTATTAGAGAACCGTATTATACTTACTGCATGCTAAATCACAGTTAATGGCTTACTGACATAGAAGAATAAAATAGGGATGACATGTCAAAATGTATTTTTTTTTTGTAAATAATTCAATAGTATTACATGCTGCATTATTAAGAAATGATAATTAGTCACTTAAATGGGGGCAGTAAATTAGCAAGTCTTGCCTAGGCTAGCACGATCTGAGAAATGCACATCCTGTTATTAATAGGAAACAACAATGCCATTTATTTTCTTTTTCAAAATAGCAGATTTTATCACAATATATTACTTTGTAAAAAGAAATATAGTAAAAGATGGATTTCTGCAATATCAAATACTCATAGCAACTTTCAATGTAGCAGTCAAACCAGTATCAATATCCTTCACATAGAATGGCTAACAATAGCTGTACTATTACTCACTGAAATGTCTTAAAGGAGGTCTCTACACTGACAGCTTCAATATCCCCAAATGTTAAGAAAGTCCAACTCCTGGAGACGATTCCACTAACATATTTATTTGAGAAGTGACCAGGTTCTCTATTTGCTCACTTTATGTGCAACTACAAGACTTATAATTGAATCAGCTGTTATGTTGACCAAGGTATACTGTAGAGCAGTGATTTTCAACCAGGGTTCCGCAGGAAAAAGACAGGGGTTCCGCGACACCAGCGGTACTAAGGTTAACTGGGATACGATCCCAATCACTGTCACACAATACCCATGGCAGTGATCAGGACCGTGTCCCTGCTAACCGTACATGAGTTAAAAGGGAGCCTTAGCTCCTCCCTCCGTGACCTGCTGGGTATGTAGAATCACTCTGAGGCTCAGATACATTCTTAAAGGTGCAGGACCTTAATATTAAAGGGATGTCATGCGTGCTGCTGGCAATAACAAGTCTAGTCTGCCTTCCTCTTACAGAGCACTTCTGATTTCTCATATATTTCTTGGTGATTCTAGAACAGCATGTGGAATGATGGTTTCTGAGGCTCAGAGCGATTCTACATACCCAACAGGGTTTCTTTCTTTAGGGGT
>WMED01009498.1:0-16276 GCA_019650415.1 Pipa parva | reverse complement strand
CCCGTTACTAGCATGGTGTACCTAATAAAGTGGCCGGTGAGTGTATATATATATATAGTGTGAGTTTGTGAATATACATATGACACATGTTTCTGTCATTGTCACTGCTTTTTGCTTTTATTAATGCCAGCTTCTGTTATTATTAATGTCAACCTTACAATTAATGTTATTACCTGACTTCCTCTTCTTATCTAGTACTGTCACTGCCCCATTAAATACCATTGGCTCTCCTTTCAAACAACAGAAGCAGTATGTGTAATTTCTAAAGAATGATTCATTGCTTTGATTAATAGGCTAGAATTAACATTTGTGAATGTAAAGCCTGCCATATGTACTTTTCAATAACTGGGGGTATCATTTGTCACTACTTGAGCACAGTGTTAAGTACGTATTGTTTTCTTTTAAATTCAGTCGTCTAAAGAGGTTTCTAAGAATTCCTTTTGTTCCTCAGTATCTTAACTGGGGATCATCCCTGACAGATTAATGACGCTACATTACTGGGCATGAAATACATAATATTTAATATCCTTTCAAATTACCTTGACATGTTAAAGATATTTACTTGCTTTATATAACATCACACTTTATCTTCCAGTATTAATTTATGATGTTTCCCAGACACACACTGGAATATCTATCAACAAAGAAAGTAAAAAGCATTATACTCTAACAAGAATAGGAACCTTTGATCTATTAAAATATGATTATGATTAAATACTATGTAGGGTCTGTTGCATATACTTTATAATCTATCAAGCAATGCAACACAGCCCTACCTGTAACCGAATGCTTCTGTATTATACCAGGTGAAGCAGCTTCTGTTAGGACTAGGAGTGTGATTCAGAGTTATACACTAAACATTAATTGGTATGCTACTCATTCACATTACTCCAGTATGGCATTCTGGTTTAACTCCCGGTGCACTCTGTCATTGGCAATGCTTCTACTATTACCTAGTTGCATATCCACTTTCCCTTTACAGCAAATCAAGTTCTATGCCTGAGAGAGGAATGGAGTTCAAATGCTGTAGCACAAGCTTTCAAAAGAAAGAGGAAATAAATGTAATAAATAACATCTACTTAAAAATAGTGCACTAACAAATTCTGCCAGACTACAGCTGCCTTTCTTGTCGATGCTGATATCTTACCCGACACTCATTTTGGGCATGTATTAACAATTTAGCTAGAATGGATGACCCTGATCCCACCCATTAAACATATTTTAATTTGATTGGGGGCATCTTACAAGGAACAATGTAAGAGATGGTCAGAACACCAATTTGTTTTAGCAAGATGTGTAGTAAATGAATTTTAAAGCGTACAATATGACTTTTATTGTAACAGGTGTCTAGGATGTATCTTCTAAATACAGACAAAAAGGCATATAGAAAACATATAATCAAAGCATTTTCAAAATCTACAAAATTCATCTAAAAAAAAATCCACCATTTTTTGCTTTAACCTTCATTGCACACTGTATAGATCTATGCCAAAACTTTTGTTTAGTCAGCACACTACAGACATTGATTTTAGTTCCATTGATTTGGAAGCAGTTAAACTCCAGCATGACGAACTGAAGAGCAAGACAGGTTCACAGAAGGGCCAGGTTGCTCTAACTTAAATTTAACAAAAAATAATCTGACTGGAGATAGATTTCTTACATCTTTGTCTAACAAAGAGAGCAGAATAATGCAAGATGCAGCAGGGAATGTGCTGTATGTTAGGATTGTGTTTCATAGAATTGATCTTTTCTTTGTATATAAGTTGATTCTTTTTCTTACATATTTGCTTTTACTGTTTCTGAAGCTTATAACACTATTCTAAGAATAAATGAGGATTTCAGTATAGGTTATGGGAGAGCATTTGCTAACTATATATTTTTGTGCATCCTTTGCTGACATAATTATGGAAAGGGTCAGCTCTTTACTAACATTATTCTTTGTTAATCCAATGGAAAATAAGACAAATGTAATTTCTCTATTTTACCCACAAAATCTCCTTTCTCATGCATTCCCCAGGGGGCATTGCCTAATGTCTCCCCATCTGTTTCAGTGGTCTCCTTATCAAACATAAACATTCTAGTGAGGTCCAGTACAACAGCCAGCCAATGACCAAAAATCGAAAACACTACAATATATTTGGGTACCATTAAAAATACACCTGTGTTAATTACAGAAATGAATATGCTACACTGATATTTAGGTCATGTCAGAATGTTAGTAGAAGCCCCAATATTTTGATGTCTGGAAACCCTCTGGAGGCATACCTGGCTGGAGATAAACTGTGAACCCTACTGTATTCAGGTGCCAGCTCTACCTCTTCTCCATTCAAGCTTTTAATCTGTGAGGCTGTGTTTTCTGGGCCTGCCATCCAATAGACTGGTGCTGTTTTGTGATTGTACACCTGTAACTTGTTTGCACAGGTGCTTTCTGTTTCCCATTACCCTGGCCTATATATTTGAGATCATTTCCCAAGTGTTTGCCCAAGCTCCTATGGTAAGTACTGTTGAAGTCCTGTTCATGTATTTTTTTGTGTATCAACTTTGGCCTGTTTCCTGACTTTGCTGATTCTTTGGTTTCCTAATCATTGGCCTGGTTGACTTCATCTCTGTCTAATCCCTGTTACTGTGGTTGGTTCATGATCGTACAGTGTCAGGTTATCCCAGTGCACTAATATGTTTGCAGTAGAAAGTCCAGGGCTCCAGAAGGGTGTTGGTGATAACCAGATTGCTGGAGTTTCTGTTCTGACTTTTATAAATCTTTTGGGGATCTTCATTGTTCCCTTTACCTTATCATCTAAAGGACAGATTTTTCAGGAAGTTTACTGTTCAACTTGTTATTAGTATCTACTTTTGGCTAGTTATATAATAAATAATGAGGATCATTGGCAACTCCTGTATGGCACAGTGACTATCATTTTACTTTAACTACAAAATGAGCTATTGTTACCAACTTGGCAGCAAGTCTATCATGGTAAAAATATGCAAAAATATAATTTAGAATAGGTTTCTATTGTATTATTGTTGTGGAATTTTGCAGCTATACCAAAAAGCTAACACTTGCTTTTGTAACTAAGGGAACTGTATTTCTTCTTCCCATTTTCAATGTTTCCTAGATGACACAGTAAGAACAAAAATGGTTTAAGCCGTATTAGTCCAGTTGAATAGTAAGAAAGAGGAGCACTGTAGTATTATATGATTCTTTATTTGGACTAACCATTCCTAATATAAGACTGTATACTGCTCTGACCTGATGAAGAGGGAATATCTCTTGCCGTATACAATGAACTGTTAGTTGAAATAAAGTATCATATAATACTACAGTACTCGTTTTTCTTACACTTAATAGATGAATTTTTGTTGCCGTTTTTAAAGAAGGTTAGAGTGCAGAAGTTCTCAGTTTTTATTCAGAACTATACCTTTAAATGACTAAAAGGGTAGCTTTGCATGTTGAATGGTGCATTAGAGATGTTATATCACTTTTTTCTCTTTATTTAAGGATATACATATACTGTAGGGCTGTGCTGGCTGAATACAAAGTTTATTCTCTATGTGAGATGTTCCATTCAAATGCTGCCACAGATGAAAGAGAATATTGATTGTTTTGCCACTTGAATTGTCATTTAGCTAGGTCTCGTTTTTCCATTGATAGCAATATACTGTACAGTGGTGCTTTCAGTTACATACAGTATAACTGTTAAAGACTAAAGATCAATGTTTGAATTGAAATGCCATTTGAATAAAACAACTTAATTATTAATACTCCTCTCTTAGTAAAAGTGATACGATGTCTTTAATATTTGCTGTATCTATAGATTCCAAAACCTTACATAGCAGAATCCAAATTCATTTCAGGTAATCAGAACATTTAATAGGATATAAATTGTGCTGATCAGTACATGGGTTCTTTTTAATCCCAAATATATGTTGTTTTAATTGTGCATCAGCTAGAATATTGCCATGAGTCTAGCAGGTATATTGATGATATTTTCCAACTACCTGCTACAATACTTTGCTATAGAGAAACCTAAAATATTGAAGGCAGATTAAGACCAACCAATCCATTTATTCCATCTAGTTTACTTTTCAATAGTCTATGATTTATATGTGCTTACCCCAGGCATGTTTAAAATTGTGTTATATCTGTTGAATTCTAATTGTAGATTTTAGCTGCACGTGTGTACATAAATAACATTCTGTTATATTATAAGATCTCTTCTTATTATACTTCTCAGTTTTGGATATTCAAATCTCCACTCTTAAAAATAAACTTATATGATTGTAAACTAGGGTTCTTAGGATAATTAAGCCCTGCATTTTAGTTCAACAATACATCTTATTGTACATAATCGCTTATATCATGCAACTGTTATGCGACTAAATAAAAATATTTTGGATAGTAAACTTTTAGAATGAAAAAACGATATTTGAGAAAAGCTATTTACGATCTTATTTGTTTGCTCAACACTTTAATAAATGGTCTTTTTAAAAGCATTTGAAAAATTGACTTAAAGTACTGAATATGAATGAGTTGGAACTGCCAAGTACACATTTAATAAAATCCATTCCCTAAAGGGTATAAATAATTACCAAAGATATTCTATAGTGTGCTTTTAACTTTCATTGGTGGGCATATGGAAACTGTGATCTAGTTTGCATTTCTTCCACAATGTGAAATGTGTTTAGTAACCAAGTTATTTTTGATTGTAACTGAGAGTGGGCCATAAAGTCAATCATAATAGGATTATATTTTTATGAGCTCTGTTGATGTGTTATATTGCTAGTGCCAAGTCTATTGTTAATTTTATACAAAAAAAAAAACCTGAATGTGTTATTTTTGTGGATAAATTGCTTAGAAATGTTTTATTAAATATGTGAATTACTATAAAAAGACTCAAACATTGAACAGCCTACCAGCTGACTCCTGATCAGCGTAACATTTGGAGTCTAGTGCTTGCATCTCAGTCAAACTCATTATTTTTAGGCCAGGATTACATTGGCTGTTCTTCAGCTGAGCTGGAAAAATAGTATCCATTGTTTCTTGTGGGATAATCTACACAGGCTATTTTGTTTTTCACCATAGACAATAATGAGTCTAATTAAAAACAGCCCAGCTGAAAAACAGCTAGCGTGACCCTGGCCTTAATGCCATTTTTGTGCAGTTGTGTGAAACAGAAAATAATTGTGTATATCCGTTAAAAATTAATTGTTAGAGCCTATACTTGACTAAGAATGAACTACTGACATATACTGTATCACTAGTCAAATATATCAATATATCTTGTAATCAAAAGCTCAGACATGGGAGTGAGCTACTGTGGTAAGGTAGATTTAAATGTTGGCTCCAAAGTTTACTCTGATTAGGAATCAGCTGGGGAAGTAGAACATAGCCCTTTAAGGGGTTAGCACACAAGATGGTGTATTGTATGTGTCTATAATTATGTTTCATTTTGCAGATATTTTTAAGCTTGATTAAGGATTGTGTGATTCCACAAGCCTTGCTATTCCTGCTCATTGCCCAGATCCTTTAAAATACATTTTAAAAGGAAAAATTGGGAGTGCTATTTAAATATATTTCTTTTGAGTCTTTCAGGTGAACACGGTGGAACCTAGATTACACCTACTTTCCCTTAACAAAATACCTTTTTTTATGATTCATGCTTTCTTTTAGAGACAGTGGTAGATTCATCAACTGGGCAATATTTACTGATGTATAGTAACCCATAGCAACCAATCCGAATATTCTATTTGCATTCCTATACAAGTTAATACCAAGTACTAATTTGTTACAAGACCATTGTGTCCCTGTGCACCTGTTACTGAATTCCCATGTATTCTTTTATAAAGTGTTAAATAGAGCTTTTAAGAGTATCTTATTTCTGCCTATGAGGTACAAGGCACCCATCTTACATTTATAACTTTAGTTCTGAAAAAATCATATGTTCGGTCAAACCTCTGAGTAAACCATTTCTATAAAATAAACCTAATAAGCATATGGATTTTACATCTTAACTTAAACATGAAAATCACTTTTTTTACAGAAAACTAGATTACACTGACAAAGTTATTCTTTTTATTATACATTCATAACAACTATGATGTTATTACTTTTTTCATAACAATTTGCTATTCAAAATCTTGATGAAGCACACATAGTGCTACAAACTACTAACACTCCATTTTGATCATTTATTTTCTGTCCAGAAAACACAATGTTTCTCTCAAACACCTAGCAGTGTGTGTATGCATGCTTTCAATAATAACCTGATCTTGTATGACCTTGTAGACATATATTGTAATCTTATATTGTATTATAACTGTTTGGTAACTGACTATGCAACAAAGTATCATGATGGTAACATCAAAAACACTATTATATTGTTGCACAAAAATGACAATAACATTACCTGTGATGAATTTTTTTATAACTATGAACCTGAGGCGTTTGAAGACTCTAATACTTTCAAGTTATCTATTTCTTCAGCCCAAGATAGAGATATGTGGTTTGAATATACTTAAAAGGCAACTTCTCTGTCATTTCCACCAATACATCCAGTCCTGTTGTCATGGACTGGATGTGGATCCTCTGTACCACTGTGGGATTTAGCTTAGGTTCACGCAGAGGAGCATAGTTTAAGGATCCTTCCTTCTTTACCCTTATCCCCTGCAAAGGTATATGGCCTTTGCAGTAAGGGAGCTCCTAGGTCACAGTCCTTGGGTTCACCCCACCTCGGGTGGTGGCTGGATATAAACAGTGTAGGCAGCTTGGAGTGGGAAAACAGTCTCTTTAATAAGGAGCAGATGTGCACTTAACTGGCAAACAGCACCACAGAGATGACCTGGACAACCTGGAGACAGGGAAGACAGCACAGCTCGACACAGAAATGGAGTGTTTAAATAAACAGAAAAATAAAGACAAATATACTATGAAGCCTGAATTCAGCTGAGTGCTTGACCCAGCTGAAATTTAAATCTCCCGCCATGCTACAACAAAGTGGGAGCACTCTTGACATGCATGTCAATGCAGTGTCAAACAGGGGAGGGAGCTCTGATGTGGCTCGTGCCTGCGATCAGCTGATGTGTATGAGCCACTCTTGCTTCAGAGAGGCTTGTGACACCTGTTTTCACTTTTTCCTTTGACAACAATAATTTGTTATAAGGGATTAATAGGAAAATAAAGATTTGCTGACAACACCTATCTTGCCCATACCTCAAACACTAAATATATTAAGGAAATTGGGAAAACATGTCATTTTTTTTTTTTTACATATTCCATAGCTCAACAAATGAACTGCAGCATGTGATATACATTTCAAAGCAGCATCTTTGCTTAGTAAACCACTCCACTGGGTTATATCATGTGATCATGGGTAAATTTCATGAGCAAAACTAAGTTTTACACTGTAAGGGTTGGTTAAAGCATGCTCCAGTGGCTGCTGGGACATTTGAAAAACAGACCTTCTTACACTTTCCTGTCTTCCCAAGAGTTTATGGAACAAACTGGAGAGATTAGGAAATATACATTTTTCTGTTTGCTTAATCCATAAAGCAAGCTTTCTATTTTCAAACAAGCACAATTCTAAATAGAAGGATTTATTTAGGCTTGGAAAAAAAAAACACCAAAAAAATCCATTTTAGTCAATCCTTTAGAGAAAATGAAATGCCATTCCTACAGGGTTTGTATTCTTTTGTAGCAGCTGAATGACTCAGAGCAACCAATGAGAACTTTAGCTCAGCCAGCACTGACAATGATTAATGGACACCTTCAAGACGTACTTAATGATTATCCCCATCAGGAGAAAAGGAAGGTTTGCTTAAAAATATAACCAACATATTTTCTTCTTTCTTTGTTTTTATTTTTTTTATTTTGCATTTTTGCAATTTATAATGTGACATTGAATATTTTTCTTACCAAGAACCTCCGAGAAAACCAGCAGTCTGATTACTTTTTTGAAATAATCATTCTTGATAATGTCATACTTATTGCTGCAGTAATATAATTTAGACTATCAAGAAATCATATTTAAAATTGGCATAAAGCTATATACTGCTTTTGTATAAATGCCATGAATATATAAGAGCACATTTTTAAGTAAATACACTTAAAGAAAAGCATGCACATGGGAGACATAAAAACACTTTCAAAAGGAAATAAATAAAGCCTCTTCCACACAGAGACCAGTTCTGCTAGGACTTTTCTATCGACTATACCTGGTTTGTTTTTGCATGTAGTGGGCTAGTAAAGTCATAAACACATAATTATGGTTTGATTCAAAATTTACATTAAAAGTTATTGTCTTGAGGTCTATTCTGAGTTTATTTAAAAGAAGAAGACTGGCTATGTGGAACCTACACACTGTAGGTGTATCTAGCTTCTAACAAAGAATTGAAAATTCCATTTCAACCTTTTTGATTAGTTTTGCTGGTTTTTTTCCATGAATTTCCATTTTGCTGTGCAATTCGATTTAGCAAAAATATAACAAATTTTCGATGTCAAACAAACACCAGTTAATATGAATCATTTGAAAGCAGCATATTTTGCCATCTTTTCTAATGATGTTGACTTTACATTTCACATCAGTATTCTTTTTTAGACTACCATGAACAATTTACAGCAATAAAATTAGCTTTGAACAGCTTTGGAAATTGGCAAAAATGGGAAAATTGATTAAAAAAAACACTGTTTCTCCATCAATAACTAGTCAAAAAGCTTTTTTGCCATTTATAGATATCCTCCTTTTTATCTGCCGCTAGCATAGTCATGCAATACAAAATTGGCTACATTTATTAACGTCAAAAAGGCCATTTTTGACCTTTTGACCAAAAAATTTGATTAAAGGAATTTGAAAATTATCAAAAATTCAAAAACAAATTTGCCATATCGAAAATAAATAATTTGACAGAAAAATTTGAGATCACGATATTGAATTTTCAATATCACTATATCGAATTTTCCCATCGAAGTTATCGATCTATTTTATCAGGCGAAATTTATTAAACTCGGAAAAGCCGTTTCAGCTTTTCCAAGTTTAATATTCGGGTGGACACCCAGAAGTTTCTTATGGTAAGTATCGTGAAATTTGTTGCGATTGATATTTACCGAGAGAAACTTTTTCCATTGAATATTTCCATGGAAAAGTAGCCATACTACACTAATGTAAAGTATGGATACCCTTTCCATGGATATATTCAATGGAAAAAGTTTCTCATGGCAAGTATCGATCGCAACAAATCTCACGATACTTACTGCGAAAAACATCCGGGTGTTCACCCGAATATTAAACTCAGAAAAGCGAAAACAACCTTTTCTGAGTTTAATAAATTTTGCCCAATTTAAGTGTGCAGATTGGAAAAAAATGATCAGTGCATGTGCAGTTGGTTAAATTCAGCCAAATTTTGGAGTGGGGAGGGTGCTATGCGACGATTGATGTCACAAACATACCCAGCAAGAGAGCTAAAGTGGGGAAGAATTCATCTCATGATCCTAGTGTACTAATGCTAGATCAATCAGGTAAGTATAATTTATTACTGTAGTTATCCTTTAAGTGATTGTTGAACATCTAAATTTACTTCAAGCATCACATATCAGGCTATATCAACAATAATTTCAATATTATCTATTATAATCAGAATAAGTATTTTAGGTTAGTTTTGATGACAAAGGCTAATAGAAATCTTATCAAGTTAGATGTAAGTCTTAATGACATCCCATATCCCTGATGCTTTATGCTTTCTGTGCTTTTACATATATACTGAACACTGTGTTACTGCTCCAGCAGTTGGAAGCCCAAAATTGACTTTGAATGTCTTCCCTCACCAGTAAAACCTGGAGCTATACTGTTCACTTAAAAAAATGGATTGTCATGATTTAGAGTGTTAAAAAAGAGTGACGTTCTAGTCCCATAGAAGGATGGTCAGGAGGCTAATCTCTTTATATAATTATATTATAATACACATGTTTATGTTTATATATATATATATATATAAATTATGTGTTATATATTATGTGTTTGTGTGACTGTGCGACCAATAATGTTTGCTGCCTCTGTTCACACAAAACTACACATTAAAGGCAAGTCTAGGTAAGCTTTTTCTAATATGTTTCATTAAAGTGGTTTAGTGTGGATTTTTTAATCCAGTAAGCAAGCCTCTTTATTTGAAAAGAGTGAAATTATTTGTGTATTTTAATACATATTGTGCATTTTAAACCACTGTTTTGCCGTTACAGACTTGTGAAAGTTTTGATGGGAAAAACTGAAGAGTGCCTATGATAGGATTAGAACCTGTATGTCTATTTAAGTGATTGATTATGTTATTTAAAATACTTTGTCCAGTAAGTACATTTTATAACTACCATGCGGATAATCTTTTAATAAAAATTATCTGTGCTATTGAACTATACATTAGGGTTAAACATATATTATTCAGAGCCCTTGGGGATTAGGCAATCCTTTTCATTCAATACCACTTTTAATGCTTATACTGGATCCTACTCTTTATGTCCAGAGGCTCAAAATCTACATAAACATCTGTTAACTGCTATAGTCGTTGGAGGCTTGATGGTAATATATTCAATGCAGAGCATAGATAATTTCAATTCTAGTACAGAATTATAATGAATCACATATTTTACCCTCTTTATTGCTGCTATGATTTTCCAACAATCAATCTTTAATGCTTTGCTGGTATCTTCTACATAAAAGAGATGTTATGCTTTGACCACAGATCATTGAGTCTCAATACAGCCTTGAGTGTGATTTCTTACTGTTGAATTCCTCATAGAAATTCTCAAAAAAAAGTAGTTAACATCTAAAAAAGTCTATTGTATCTAAAGCACTGGACTTCTACCTTTTGTGTCGAGATATTTATAAAAATAAAAATGAGTATTGCAATACTTGGTGATACCTTTTTTTCAATGGACTAAAAGTCGTAAATACCTTGTCCAATCTAGCCCATTTCCTGACAATATGACTGCTCCAACAGTCTGTTTATTCTAGTATAATATCTTCTTAACTGAACTCAGTATTGCTTGTGACATGAGAAGATGGGCCTATCGAAAGCTCGTCTATTTAAAACGACTGTTAGTCCAATAAAAAAGGTATCAGCAAATATTGCAATACTCATATATATATTTATACAGTATGTGTGTGTGTGTTAAGATAGAGTGGTCATGTTAGCCCACGGAGGCAAAAAAATGAGTATTTCAATACTTGGTGATACCTTTTTTTATTGGAGTAACAGTCAGATTTCGGGAGATCTGTACTCCCTTTATCAAGTCGCAAGCAATACTGAATATATATATATATATATATATATATATATATATATATATACTGTATATACTGTATATATACATACATATATACAGAAATGCAGAAAACAAATGTTATGGGATTATTGGGCCTATTTTTTGTAAATATGATGTAAAATAAAAAGCATCTGCAACTGGAGCAGAGTTTACATCATTTTTATATTACTATATTTTATGTGTGTGTTTAATGCCATTAAAGCAAGTCAGACAGAAATAGAATGTACAGTCCCCTGGGACACAGAATTCCCTCCATAGGAGTATAGTCCATGGGGAAAGCTGCCTTTCAGCTGCCAACAACTGAAAATAACTTTAGCATTGTTTCACTATTGAAAAGCTCTTACCACCTATTATCACTGTAACTGTGTACTAAATACAAGAGTGTAACAACAAGGGAACCAAGGGCACAAACCTGCAAAATCCCCAGATTATAGCATTAGGACTGTCACTGAAGAGGTACTGGTAACTCGTTATATAGCATGATTTTTAGCACACATATATTTTTGTCTACTGGAGTTTTATTGATTCAATGATTAATAAAAAAAAAAAAAGTGTATTCTGTCATTACAATGGCTTAAAAAGGAAGTGCTTTCTCTTATCAAGTCAAACTAATGTTAAATTACAAAATGTAAAACCCTAAGACAAAACACAAAATGAAGGTGAATTGCTTAGTGGAAAGGATCCTTCTGTTTTAATTCACTTATAATAAAAACATCATCAAGCATAACCTTCCTTGAATTGCAAATAATTTAGCTTCCATTTTCTATATCTTAACACACCAGTTATATAATACAGGGTCACATATAATCCTTGCGTGTCAAAATCTAATTGTGTAACTGTGCTTGTTAAAAAAAAAAAAAAAGATAGCAGAAAGAATTATTTTCCACCCAATTCTTTTTTTTTTTTTGTTTTTCCACTTACAATGTGGAGCTTATTTATAGGAAAAATCTGCCCCATATAAATTGGGTCCTTATTTCCTATACATACAGTATATCACTGTATTCATTTGCAAAGTCATAAACATTTAACTTGGAGAACCATTCTATATGATTTTACCTTTTGATCTCTAACTAATCTAGTAAAACATGTTAAAGATCGTTAAAGAGACATAAATATTTACTATACAGTACAGTAATTGAAATTTCCAAGATAGTTTAACAAGGGTTTATCTTGGAGAAGGTAACATAGCAAAAATAGCAATTAGGATTTGAAAAAGAAATTCATTACCAAAAAATATAATTCTTTAAACACAACCCAAGCAGGCATATGGTTGATCCAGAGGAATTGCAAAATTTAAATCAGATGAAGCTGCTTTTCCCACACTCACCCAATGAATGATTTAGGCTGCATATAGATAGTTTAAATGCATAACTTTGGACTTAATCACCTTGACTCTCATCTACCACTTAAATACCAGGATTGCCAATATGTCCACATCTCACTGAAAAGATCCAGGGATTATTCACCAACATGCGAATTCAACTGTCGAATTCTCAAACAGAGAATTCCCATAGCAAATATATGACAATTTCCCCATTGTAAAGTCGCGACAATTTTTTAATGTTAATATTGCGACAATTTGCCCATAATAAAGACACGACTGTGACAGTAGCAGCCTATTGTGACTGTCTTTATCTGGTGAATTCACTTATATGCAACAATTTGGACTTTAGTGAATAACCCCCCCCCCCCCAACTCCCAACCTTTTGCGTGGAAGCCATACTTTTGCATGGCTTTTGTTATCATTTAAAATATAAAAATTGCTTTTTTTGTTCCCATATTATATAGGTTTTTACCAAATGACTGAATAGAAGTTTTTATACAGACAGGAGGTACACCAGTTGCAGCCCACCAAGAAAATGAACTACAAATAACTGCTGTCTGTATGAAATGAATAGTAAGCAGATCTAAACAAAATCCAGCCTGCAGTCCCCCCGTCTACATAAATGCTGTTTATGGATACAGTTTCTCTAAAGCAGTTGTAGCTATTGAGCTAATAGGAAGCATACTAATTCCCTGGAAGATTAAAAGACATGGATATTGAAACAAATTCAGTTATATACATCATACAATCACTTGTATTAATAAGTAACAGCTCTTAAATTGCAAATTTCTCTGAAAACATTGCATGTTAATTGTTAAAACCTACAGTAAATATCTTTCTTTGGCTGTAAACTATCTAATCCAGTCTCTTTACCAACACAGAAATAATTACTGTTTTAATAACAGTTAAATCAGACAAAAACATACATTATTTGTTTAGTGATTTTAGTAATCATAAAAAGGATAGCGTTTGTGTCCAGAAAGAATGAAGGGCACTTGATTACAACATTGTTAAATCTTTAGTTGTTATAGTAAACAGCAGGAGCTGTAAACTGCAATAGACTTACCAACGCTTGTGTTTGCCTTGCAGAATACAGAGTAGAAGGCTAGCTATTCCATACAGGTGGATGGTTTACTTGGAACATTTAGAAAGAGTCAGATACCCTCCTTTGATTTAGGCAAAATAAGTGTGGCCCCTAAAGTAACTGTTGTTACAGGTGTCACCATAAGGTTATTAACTCTTATATGACTGCAGTAGTCACTAGTGCTCCCCCTAAAAGACTGCTATTGGTCCACAGCCTCCTCACCCCAAAGGAGTGTATTGGTATCAGTCTTAGCTACCAATATATAACCCAACAGCAATTATAATGATATATTCCTATGATGAATACTTAACCCATAATGTTTTTTCTACTGCCATATTTTTGTGATATATGTTATAAAGGTATGTGATTTTGAAATAAGACAGCATCAGATCTGGTATCTGCATTTAATTCCATATTTAAATCTAAATTTAAATTGAATGCACATTTGATTTAGGTCTAAATGTAATATAACTGAGGCATTCTGTACAGACCAAACATACAAATAAAAAAAAAAAACCAGAGCAAACATACTAAATATGTTTAGTTATAAAACAATCCTTATCTTAGTGAGACATGACAATATGAACACTTGTTTTCTCTTCAGACAGTAGGATATGACCAGATGGCTGCAGATTATTAGAGTAAGACTCTGTCAATGCAGCTTTTAATTCCCATGTCCATCCGGTAACAAGCTGTATGAAAAATAACAGCATCGGACTAACCCATCCTGTGGCTATGCAAACCATTATCAATAGAATAGCTTCCACTTTAGCAACTCTGATCAAAAGGAATTACCAAAATATTCTAGCTATGATAAATATCCATATAACATAAGATAGTCAGCATTTCTTGCTGAATATACTCGAGTAAAACTGTTAATATTACAAAATCAATTAATGAAATGTAAAAAAATAATTGAATAACAGAATTATGTGCAGCTTGTGTATATACTTTTTATTATTATGTCACAGCATATGTCAACAGTGGACTAGCCACAAATTATGTGAAGTCGAGGGAAGAACTGCATTAAAGAAAAAGTAAAGGCTTGTTCGGTCCAAGGGGTGGTTTGCAAATGGGAAGTGGGAGATACCGATCAGGGTTTTACTCTCCGCCATGTTTTTACATCAAAATTCTGCTTCTGAGCATGTTCACTTCAGTGAGTTTCAACGGGAAGGGAAGATCTCAGCGCTTCACACAGCAGAAGAGATCGGCTTGATAGTGACAGCAGGAGGCAGCGCTGGAGAGTAAAACCCCAATAGGTAAGTATCTCTCCTCTCTCCTGGCAAATCACCCCTTGACCACACAAGTGTTTACTCTCCTTTAAAGAGACACTAACTCATGGACAACATGTCTTCAGTTATGCGGAGCTCTGCATGTAATTTGAAATGAGTAAAACATTATGCCACTGTAATTTATGGTTCTTGAAATATGCAGAAAAGTAGTGGTTCTCAAACCCTTCCCCCAGTCATTATCAGAACTACATGTTTTGTGGATATCCACACAGCGACACAGGTGAATTTCTTACAATTAAACAACCCACCCGTGCTGCTGTGTGGATATCCACAAAATGTGAAATGCTGGCAGTGCCTGAGGGAAAGGATTGAGAACATGCACCAAAGAATACCTCTCTGCCTCTTATTAGGATAAACTCTGATATTTGCTCACCCCTCAAGCAATACATTAACAAAATATTTTATCTCTCTAATTGCTATAGGATTTCTGGGAAACCAAACAGATTTTATTTCACGTTAGCAAACGGAAACAATTTAATAGTCTCTAAATGTTACTGCTATATACAGTAGAAGATTAACTGCAATGAAGAGTTTCTAACTAGTAATAGAAACTATATTTGTTGTAAGGTATTTTGCAGAATTTCTAGAGGGCAAAGGTAAAAAGTTCTTTACGTTAAACTTGCCATAGTCATGTTTTCATCTTACTAAATATGAAGCTGTTACAGAATTGATGTTACTGGTTCATAACCACTACTGATCTTCTGTTTTTTCTATCATTGTTGCACATCACAAGTCTTTTCTTTTCTCAAGAATCTGGGAGTCATGCTGTATTTTTTGTATACTCCCCTAAAAATCTTATTCAATAATGGCTTCCAGTTCCTGAATGCTAATTTTCTCCAGTACTTTGTCTCTTGCTCAGAAATGCTCTGCCTCAGGTTTTTCAGTGTCTCCATAGCCTGACTCTGGTTACAGTTTAGCTATTTCTGCTGTTCCAGAAGCCACACTGCTCATTCATCCTGATATAGTTCAGAAATCCCTGCATCACACTTGTTGTTACAGTTACAGTAGTTATGGTATCCAAAGCACAAGTTAAAGTGCAGCTGATCTGTGTCTTATGCCTTAAGTGTTTCAGTTCAACTGTTTCTGCCTCTAGGGTGAAGATTAGGAGCTCTGTAGACTCCATGCACTAAGACTAAACCAGCACAAACCCCATTTGATAAGAGGATACACAATCAAATTCAACTGTGATTTAATAGTATGCCAGTTTCCCAGTGGTATTTTACAAACCCCAAAATCAGAAAAGTTGGCACGTTGTGTAAATCGTAAATAAA
>WMED01009497.1:0-12282 GCA_019650415.1 Pipa parva | reverse complement strand
TATTCAGCCCAATTTTAGAAGTGAGCCAGGAAGAAACTCGAACCTCAGTCTCCTCTGTATCCTCAGTCTCCAGTGTGTCCAGCATGTCCACATCTAAGGCTTTACCAGTCCCGGAAAAGTTTGAGCTGGTCTCCCAGATCACTGGAGTATGTGAATATGATCCAAACACAGGTAGGCAAATTTTCTTTGTTTAATTAATCCATGTTTCAATGGGAAATTGCTCTATTATCACCTATACAGTGTTTTAAGGTACAAAGACATTTTTTCTGATATAATATTGCCTGTGTTTGCTGTGGAAATGAGGACAGTAGCTAGATTTCCTGCACAGATGCTCATGCTTATTAGTCAGTCCATAAACCCTTTTCAAGCCACCAGTGGCCAATTGCAGATTTCATTTAAATGCCAGGTTAAAATACTACTAAAATGGATTCTATTGATTTCACTGGGGTCCGCTTCAATGTGCCTCAAACTTTTTGTGCATACAGTAACAGATGTTGGCACTGTCCTCACAAGACTGTAATTGATTTCCTTTATTAGAAGAGCTTCCTCAGGCTGTACAAATTGCGGAACTGCACTGGCAGCTTCTCGAGCCAATGTCAGAGCTTTTGGAGTCTCCTGGGATTCAGCACGAGGTTGGACTGATGCCTACCCTGCAAGAAGATGGAGAGGTGGAGCTTGGTATGAAGTGCCTTCTACCTTATTTCTTGCAAATGTACTGCTTGTCTTATAATGCTGCAAGTAACACAAACGATAGTTTATACCAGTAGCTTCAAATTTTCTACTGACTTATGTCCCACATTCAGAGTGATATGCAAGTAAGAATCAGTATGGATGAATGATTGGATTGTAATACAGTTCCTAACAAAGTTGTATGTATAATTTTATTTATAAACCACCACAAATGTACGCAGCGCTGTACAATTCAGCAATACAAATATAAGACAGACATGGGAAAAGTGCATTACACATTACAAGTGAGTAACTTACAAGTATATAATCATCTTAAGTGGCTGGTTGTGATTGAAACAAGAGGAAGGAGGTTCCTGCCCCGTACAGCTTACAATCTAAGTTCAGGTTAAAAAAATACCAACAAAAGGAGTATCCTGCTCCTACAACCTGTGTGATTTTGCGTGGTGCAAGAGACCTTACAAGAAAACAAAATGTTGCCAGTAACAAGCTCTTAAATGATTGGTCAGCATACACTAATAATCCAACAGCAGCAGGTTTTACTTTCCTCTTACCTGGGACTTTAGCCTTTACCCATCGTAGTTACCAAAAATGATCTATAGGAGTCGCAGCAGATCCTGCATTTCGACCACAGCAGATCTTGCTGGAGTATCCAAAATCTGTGACCTTCTTCTCCAAACGAATCATCAAGTCCCGTTCTTTCTGTGCTGCTTCGAAATAATGTATATTAGGGAGGGAGCCCAAAAGCCCAAGTTTTAAGCTAAATATTAAAATATAGATTTCATCTGTGCTTCCAAAAATTCGAAATTGTATCTATAAAGTAACTAAATTTGAGGCAATTTCATTTGTTTTTTTGGTGTCCATGTCCTTTGAAAAGCAGATTTTTTTCATCCATGCCAGTGGTTTGCTGAGAAAAGTAAACATTTGCATATATGACATCATCCAGAATGGTCAGGTGCAATCTGTAGACAATGTAGGAAGAGTCACAGTCCAGGATAAGAGGAAGAGGGGGGTTTCTGATGTATATAGTTTCAGGTTGCTGGTACATTTCCTACTTTAGGGGTATGTTTGTGGTTGAAAGACTAGTTCTTCTTTAACTTTGTTTCGGTAGGGGGCAAAGCTATTTTGTCTAGCAATAGTGCAGATTGTAGGAAATTTTCATGAAAAGTTTCCATATGAAATTTAAACCTGGTACAGCTAGGTTCCTGTTCAGATTGTACCTTATTTCCTAAAATAAGGTTTTCATCTGTTCCTACTGATTAAAATCAGAAGTCTGTTTATTCTCTTCACAGAAATCACACCGCTCACTAGTAAGATTGTAAGCTCATCTACTGGCTATTCATTGCTAGTGACATATTTTTTTTGTGTGTTAGTAAGGAAACAGTTTTGCTGGCAAAATACCCCTTGGTGCCTTTTAATCATTGCCATTATGACTTAAGAAATTAAAGACTCTGGAAACATTTAAGGTGAAGGGATCTACATGTGTATTCTGTTATTGGTTTCTGTAGTGAGATGTGGTGTGTAATAATTTTGTCTCATTCACAGGTTGTGAAACATACAATCTTAAAAGTGAAGTAGTGCTTGGTCCTAACAGCAAATTGTATTTGGGCGCTCCTATGGGAGATATGAAAGCATTTGCGCTGAAGGTAACTTTTCCAAATTTACATTTTTATTTTTTGGCTATAACCATAGTCTGGCCAAACGCTTAACCACAAAGCCTTGTTTTAAAGGATTTAACAGTTCATATATGAATCGATGAAGGGGCTGTGTGTTTCCACTTGGAAAAAATATCAGTCAGTTCTTAAAACACTGAATAATTTTGCTAGACTGAAACAAATGATAATAGAAGGCCTGACCTGTCATTTTATGTAGGTTTTTCTTGGTTTTAACCATATTTACTATGTAGGTGGATTACCAGGCAATTCCATGGGATTTCTATGTTTTGCTGAAACTGAAGGAGCGACTTGATGTGTTTGAAACATATTTTGTGGAGCAGAGTAATTGCTACATGTTCCAAAATGGCTTTATGACTCTGTACAAGGACGTAAACTGTTTCAGTGTTCAAGTGAGTATGTGTAAATGTGTTCTAATACCCTAACAACTTTTTTTTTTTTTTTTAATAGAGTTTTTAAGAAACTTTATATTAAGGGCAAATCAGTCACATACCAAATTCAGGATGCTTCCACATCTCAACAGCTAGTTATTGACTAAAATGTGTTTTGTTTTGTTTTTGTTTTTTTACTGACAATTAGAGAAATGTTTACTTTCCCAACCCATACCTCCCTTTTAAGGGCTGCGTAACACTATGCGCTTTGATAAAGGCTTTAAACAAAAAACATTTTTGTTGTGGTTAAATGCTTGGATGAAAAGTCAATGCATTTTGTCAAAATGCACAGTGTGACGATGTCCTTAAGATGCTTCCTCTTTTAGTCTACTCATGTCTATTGTGTACATAGCCAGTAAACCACTGTTTTGCAGAAAAATAACATGTAACCTGTTCCCTTTTTCTAGGAGATCCTTCAGGATTCTGAGGAGGTCATCAAAGAAGTCATTATTCTAGTTACCTACAACTTGCTAAGCCTGGTGGAAAAGCTACATTCTGTGGACTTTGTTCATGGAGATTTGAGACTAGAGACTCTTCTCCTTGATGACAGGTTGAATTTTAATATATATTTATCTGAATGTTAAATTTAACTGAGACGCCCATGACTCTACTTACAGAAGAACTAAAGTGGTAATTTTTCTAGGGGTGATTCAAATTGGGTAAGTTCACCATACTTACAAATAAAATAATTCTGTCCAAAGCTGCCTCCGGCTTCTTGTTTAATCAGTGTTCTTTTTCAGGTTCCAGCATTGTGATCCTCTTCACTTCCACCTCCTTTTCTGCATTGTCAATGTGATCAAGCGCAGGAACAATATTGGGACCTAATTCTGTACCTGCTTACATTAGTGATGTAGAGGAGGAGGTGTTATCTAAAAGGATTGTGATGCTGGACCCTTAAAAAACAAATATTGTTAAAGGATGAAGCAGGGGGCATCAATAACTATAGTGAGTCTGCCCAAGTTAAATATCCCTAGACAAATGAGTACTTTAGTTCTCCTTTAAAATATAACTGTTCATCTTGAAGTAATTTGCGAACATATTTGCTTAAATTCTAGGATTTTTGATTTGTCATCTTCTTGCATGGATTTGGATGGATTATTCAAACCGATAGACTTTTCCCACAGTTTGGACTTAAAATTATATCCAACTCTGGACTCATTAAATGTATTCCCTGTTGCACAAACTGAAATTGGTCAGAAGTTTCTAAATTCTAAGTCCTCTCCATACCAGGTAACTGTTCTAAATCATACAAAGCTCTCAAAACATGCGCATGTGTTCACATTCATCAAATGGTGGTGATATTAACATCTTCATTGCATGACTGAAAGAAATCTGTTCAAAAGTGTTCTTTTAGTCCAGCACAATTCATGGTGTTTTTGGGCCATTACTTCGACACTCAAATTCAAATCTTATGGAGAGCAAGATGACAGTGTTTCCCAGAAGGTCCAAAATCTGTTTCGAGTCTGCTCTCTGCCACTCAAATAATGGGACTTCCTCTATAACCAAGGCAGTCAGTCCTATGACTCAATATGGACTGTTCCATCTTTGACATGATAGAAAATGCACATTTCCTTAGCTGAACCTCCCTTGACCCAGGGAAGTGGGAGCTCCACCCAGAGGTTTCTCAGCTGCTGGTTAAATTTCTGGGGGCCTCCGGACATAGACATGATGCTAATCATGGACAACAGAAAGATCTTGGGGGACCCCCTAGCTGTTTTTCTCTCTTGGTTTCAGCATTCTTCCATAGGCTCTGTTCTTTTTACTGAGTAAATCAGGGAGGAGCCTTGTGGGAGGGGTTAAATACAGAGGATGAGGGGTGGGTTCCTAGTTCTTTCAGTTTTCACTGTAGTTTTTTCACATGTGCGCCTAAGAAACCGGTTGCCTGTGTGCTTGGGCTATATAAGGTGCATTGGGATCATTTTCCCATTTGGGTGCACAAGTATAATACATAGCAAGTCGTTAGAACTCTGATCAGTTTCAGGTCCGTCTGATGAAAACAAATGTCTTGTTGCTCTTAGTTATTGCACATTTACACCTTTGTTACAAAGTAATCTTTACTGTTTGACTGTTTTGCAGCTTATGTTACTTGTAATGCCAAGTAAATCACATCTATGTGAGAAAGGAGCTAAAATCTGTATAGCAAGATATAATGGATTTATTTATAAAGTTATCTTTATTTAGAAAACACATTAGATCTTAATATTTGTAGTAAAGAGGGAATTGTTCTAATTTTTAAAAATACTTTTAAATGGCATTTTTCATTAAATAAAGATCTAGTTCTAGTGTATATTTGTGAACTTAGTGCTCATTTCTTCTGTATTTCTGCTGTCCCCAGGTGGATCTTCTTGGTATTGCAGACTTGGTGCACTTAATGATTTTCAGAGAACACTTGCAGATACATCATGAAAATTCAGTCTGGATAATCAGCAATGAGGTTCCCAGGTAGGTTTTTCACAATATATTTGCACACACACACTGATGTATTCCCATAAACAATCTTTTATAAAGTTTCCTTTGCTATTCAGATTCTGCAGGTAAATATAACAATTTAACTGAATCTATTCTGTAATAGACGTTGCTATGGTAAATTTTACGTTTAAACTTACCATTCCTTCTGCAAACTGTGTTAAAATCACAAGTGTATCATATTTATTTGTGAATGAACACAGTTTTTCAGTTGAGGGTCTTTTTTTTTTTTTTTTTAATTTTTTTTAATTAGAATTATTTATAATTAAGCTTCTAGCCAGCTTGCTCTTTATTAAAAGTAGTAATTTTATCCATTTGTGTTTCCATAAAAATGTATTAACGTAAAAGCGTATTAATAATTTTGTGCATAAGATATTCATAGTATTTCCATTGGCTGAAATGGAGTTTACAATTGAGGGGGTAATTCACGATACTCCGAAGTGAGGTGCGGAGTGTTTGCCTCACTTCGGAATGTCTGAGATGTGCTTGCTGATGACCTGCACGCGGACATCAGCGAGCGCATTAAAGGGATTCCAGTCTCTGCGAGAGCAAAAGAGATGCCTCACCGAGACTGGAATCCCTTTAATGCGCTCGCTGATGTTCGTGTGCAGGACATCAGCGAGCGCAGATCAGTCAGTCCGAAGTGAGGCGAACACTCCGTACCTCACTTCGGAGTATTGTGAATTACCCCCTGAATTCCCTACAATATACACACTAACATGCAAGGGCAGTTAAGTCAGGAGATAGTTAACCTATCAGTATGTCTTTGGACTGTTAGAGGAAACCCAAGAAAACAAGGTTAAGAAAAAATGTACTTGGTTTTTTGCACCAACATAATACACAAAGCTTGAGAATCCTAATCAGTCCAGGCTGTATGCCAGGTGTCTAGTCCGTGTTAGATGAGAGAGCCTTGTATGGTAATCACACAGTAGTGGCTGTTACATAGCATAGTTTATCTGTTGTCTTATACTTGCTCAATGCCAAGTACCAGCAGTAGAAAAGGATAGTATATGGAAGTTCAACTTCCTAGATCCAGGGTTTTAGATTAACTCTGCACTGGTTAAAAAATACACACTTCTCTTTTTTTGTCTGTTGTTTTTCATTTTTCAGAAAAGAAAAAAAATGGAGACTTATGGGATGCTTTTAGCTACAGAAGAGTCTATTACTTATTTTTATTTATTGTAGACCTAATAAAGACAGCATGATAGCTCTATACCCTGTGTGGCCTTGAGATAACAATGCCAGGATCTTAGGATCTTACATCAAATGTACTAACAATGACTTCAACTCATTGCTTTCTGGCTACAGAGTTGGAGATGAATCTGGCGCAGTGATTTATTAATCATTAGCAATACTATGTACGAATACTTCACATATATAATGTAATATACTACATCAAATGTTAGTAGCCTTGATAAGTTTAACCTAATGTTGGGTTTTGGCATTATGATTTTTATCATCTGTTTCTGTGTTGTTGTTTTTTTTGTTTTGTTTTTGTTCATTTTTGTATAGTGCTACTATATTACGCAGAGGTTTGTCATTCACTTCAGTCTTTGTCCTGTGGAGCTTACAGTCTAGTTTCCCTATTCAGTCACACACATAGATAGACACAGATGTATGTTTTTGGATTGTGGGAGGAAACCTGGAGAACATATAAGCTCCATGCAGATGAAGTCCAGGGTGGAATTGAACCTAGAACTGCAAGGCAGCAGTGCTAAACACTGAGCCACCGCACTGCAATCAATGGAAAGATAAAATTCTTGTATTTCTTTCTATTAACATTTCTGTGCAGTTTTGTTGATTTACTTGTTGTTTTCCCCTAGCAATGTGACAGATGGTGATGAGAGGCTAGAAGCACTGGGGGGGCCGGGGCCGGGGCCGGGGGGGGGGGGGGGGGGGGGGGGGGGGGGGGGGGGGGGGGGGGGGGGGGGGGGGGGGGGGGGGGGGGGGGGGGATAGCGGTGGAGGGCAAAATGCCAGCTCTTATTAGAGTGAATCCGTGAAACAAACAGCAAGTATTATTTCTTCCCTAAACTTATTTTAAAGATTTGTGTTACCGATTGGCTTAGTAAAAAGGAGCTTTATATGTTCGTGTGCAGTTATATTGACACTATAGTTCTCCTTTAACCTCTTTTTTTTCTAGAGTGTTGTGTCTCTGTCCTCTCTGCTGCAATCGGCATGGGTGACACATTTCTTTGTTTTTCAGTTCCAGGTTGAGATGTGGGAATCTGTGGAACAAATTCTTTACAAAGATCCTAAACACAGATGGCCCTAGCACATGTGTTCTGAGAGAGCTAAAAGAAGAAATGAGGGCATTATTTGACGACTGCTTTCTAGACGTAGTTTGCAACTATTTCATCCATTTGGAGATGCGTCTCAACCTTTTGTAAGAAACACAACTGTAGCCACTGAGGTGGAAACAGAAACAAAGAAGGGCCTGGTCTGTTCCATGAAATTACTCTCCCACTGAGAAGCAAACAAACCAATTTTCCAAACACCTTTGTCTGTCTTTAACAGTTGTAGAATAGTTGTGTCCATCGATCGTTCGAACTTTTAACTATGGACCTTTGTAACAAACTCTCAAATGAAGTATATTTCAGTGTTTTTCTGCTTTTGTATATTTTTCTAACTCTATAACTGTATGTTGTCTCTGTGAATAGTTTCTTCCCAACAATTTCGGGACTGGGGGAATCCTTGTCCAAAAATGACGTGATGGAAATTTAGATGTTATTAAAAAACGCAAGTAAAATGCAGAAGTTTGTTTATTTATGGAACTGATTGCACTTTTCTAGTTTTTCGTCAATTTTTCTATTGACATAGAACAAAAAGTAGTTTGTTTCTTAAAACACCATTAAAGTAAACCGGATTAGCCGTGGAAACCACAGCAGTCCTATCCTGTTTTATTGACATACGTCTATTTAACAGGAAGATTCACACTACATTGTTTGTCCCCCGTTAGCAGAGCCTGAGATGTTTGATACGTGCAAATGTAGAAAATGATGCAATTAAACAAATTTTATGAAAGACAAATATTTAATTTATAGCAAAAAAACAAACAACAAACTACAGCCCTGTTTATGGATATGTCAGAAATTAAGGGATTATTTAAAAATGAAAGGTTTTGGGATGATATTCCATTAAGCAACTGCGGCCTTTGTCTTTCACAAATATAAAATATATAAATGTAAAAATTCTCCTGTACACAAACCAAGATATTTTCACAGTTTATACGTTATTTGCACCAGTTTCCTTCTGCTATCATTAACGTCCAGCACAGAAGGCTGCAAAACTTCCCTACATTATCCTTTGGTTTAGGCTAGGTTCACACTAGCGTAGGGGGTAGATATTCACCGATGTGAGTCTTAGGCTGCAGTGAGGCACCTGCTCTGCTTGCTGATTTGATTTGCTACTGCGCTTGCTCATGTCAGTGAAATAAAGAGGAGCTAGAAGTGAAGAGGATCGCTCTGTTCATCCTGTATCGGGTAAGTACAATAGAAAAGCGCATCTAGAATATACGCTGGACTGAAATACGCTGCATATTTTCTCAAATTGCAGCAATGTGAATTCAGCAGGTGATTTTTACGCTTTAGTCAATAAGGCCCTAAATCCTTACTGGTGTGGTGTGTTATATATGAACAGACTCGTATGTGAACCAAAGACAAATAAAACATTTTATTCAACCACAAAGAATCATCACAACAAACAAATAGTATTAAACTATGCTACTGACTAGGGGCGTAAGAGGAATGTGCAATCAAGTAGAATGTGGATGACAGAGACAAACTGCAACTTTAATAAGTAATTACAGATACACAATAAAGTATCTCCCTGTAACAACTCCTCTAGCACAGACTGTGGCAATTCTTTCTAGGGTACAGACATAAAATAGACTCTGTCAGACCCACTGGGGCGAGTATTTACTTACAGTCTCTGTGAGTAATCATCTTGATATGGCAATCCTAGTATAAGCCAGCAGTCCAAGAACCGTGTGTCTATCCACACACAACACCAAAGCAGTGCTAGGTAGCATAACACATACAGCTCTACTTCAGTGAGACCCAAACTTATCGTCCCCAAATGTGATCTGTCACTTAGGTGTGCAGGGAAACCGATATTAATCACTAATTATTAAATAGCAGTGGTACTTGTGATTTATTAAAGGATTATTGTGGCCCTCTGGATATTTCATTATTTTCACTGTAATTTCAGCATGTCTGTCAGGTCACTCACTTGATCCTACCATCGATAATCTCACAGTCCCACTACAGGGCAGCAAAGAATAACGTGAACGAAGGACTAATACTGAATGGGTTATTCATCTAAGTCCAAATTCATGCCCGTGCATCTCCTTCCCCAACATGGCATGATGACTAAAGAGTTTGTTTGGTATAAGACAGTGATGACAAACCTTTTCTGTACCAAGTGCCAAAAAGGTGACGTCACTCACCATCTCCTTCCCCCGAAGTGCAGGCGCTGATGAGTGACATCATCACACCTGCGTTGGGGGAGGAGCACTCCCCAGCATGCGAGCGATCTTTCAGTGTAGGCTGCGGATCCGACCTGAAAACTGTCAGGACAGGTCCACAGCCTGTACTGAAACACCATTTGATCACTGGGGGAATCAGAAATACCAGCAGTGGTGATGGCACACGTGGCATGCATAGCATAGGTTCGCCACCTCTGGTATAAGACAACTGTTCACTAGGATTAATGCCACATAGAAAGGGATGTAAAAATCACTAATGTTGGCGATTATAATACGGTAATAATAAAAGTGATGAGCATGCAACAAACTAGTCACAATCCTTAGTCATGCCTGACATTAATATAAGAAATGTATGATAATAGCGACATTGTCTTCTTTAAGTAGATCCATGGAAAGGTCACTTTGCTAGTGCTATTGTGGGCTAATTTACATAACTTTACGCTTCTGCTACTGTTCCCCTGATCGCATTATGTGTCGAATGACACCTGATACCGTTAGCTTCTTTTCCAGAGGAGTAGTTACTGAATAAGGAGAAGCAAATTTGCATCAGTCAGAGTGTACATTCACTTTGTTGAATTCACACTGTGATCTATTTACTGAATATGTCGGGAGAAAAGTAAATTCCATCTAGGACCTGACTCTTTTAACTGTATGGTTATAATATGGACGACTGAAAGCGTGTAAGGGAAAACAAGTTTCAGAAATGTTTTGCTGATTTTATTTTTGCCATGAGACATTTTAGTTTTGATATTCTTTCAATATGCTTCTAGAATAACGGATAGTGATACAAATTCTGCTTAACCTTTATCTTACTTTGTCTCCACGCTGGCATTGAATGTCTGTGCTAAATATTTGTAATTCCTGTCTTTTATACAAGTTAAAGGACCAGTAATGGCAGGGAAAATTCCCACTTGCATTGGCAGTTATTTCTACATGGTATCTTTGAACTGGAATTCTTGACTTGTTATTGCATTTGCTCTTCCTCTTTGCTTGGTGCAGCCATCTTTTCTCTATTAAGTAAATAATTCCCTGCCCTTAATTAGCTAATACATAATTATGAAGTGCCCTAGAAAGCCTCATTTATAAAAGATGGCTAAGGGCAATAAGGAAAGCGAAAAGCTCAAACTACCATATACAAATAATTACTCTGGCAATTTAACTTTACTGGTTTTAGCAGTACTTTAAGGAATAAAACAGCACCTTGAGATTCCAGTTCGCTCTAGATATTTATGATGATCAGCAGGTCTGTTGAAGGGGTACTTTTGTCCAAAATGTGTCTTTATACTAACCTTATTTATCTTTTTTAACACATGGCTTATTTATAAAAGTCCGAACGGTCAGTTAAACTGGGGCTGCTGTCCCTGCAGTGCCTGTCCCCACTTGTTTGCAGACTGTATACCAGGAGCATCCAGTCGCCTGAATCTCCAAGATTGGACGGCAATTAGTCTGGACAACTTGGCACAGGATCTCCATTTGCCATGGGCTTGGTAATAGCTGATTCCTTTACAGGGGTCGGACAATGAAACTGAAACACCTGTCATTTTAGTGCGGGAGGTTTCATGGCTAAATTGGTCCAGCCTGGCGGCCAATCTTCATTAATTGCACATTGCACCAGTAAGAGCAGAGTGTGAAGGTTCAATTATCAGGGTAAGAGCACAGTTTTGCTCAAAATATTGCAATGCACACAACATTATGGGTGACATACCACCAGAGTTCAAAAGAAGACAAATTGTTGGTGCACGTCTTGCTGGTGCATCTGTGACCAAGACAGCAAGTCTTTGTGATGTACCAAGAGCCACGGTATCCAGGGTAATGTCAGCATACCACCAAGAAGGATGAAACACATCCAACAGGATTAACTGTGGACGCAAGAGGAAGCTGTCTGAAAGGGATGTTCGGGTGCTAACCTGGATTTTATCCAAAATACATAATTCCACGGCTGCCCAAATCATGGCAGAATTAAATGTGCACCTCATCTCTCCTGTTTCTACCAGAAGTGTCCGTCAAGAGCTCCACAGGGTCAATATACACAGCCAGGCTGCTATAGCCAAACCTATGGTCATTCATGCCAATGCCAAACGTCGGTTTCAATGGTGCAAGGAGCACAAATCTTGGGCTGTGGACAATGTGAAACATGTATTTTTCTCTGATGAGTCCACCTTTACTGTTTTCCCCACATCTGGGAGAGTTACAGTGTGGAGAAGCCCCAAAGAAGCGTACCTCCCAGACTGTTGCATGCCCAGAGTGATGGTTTGGGCTGCCATATCATGGCATTCCCTTGGTCCAATACTTGTGCCAGATGGGCATGTCACTGCCAAGGACTACTGAACCATTCTGGAAGACCATGTGCATCCAATGGTTCAGGATGACAATGCACCAATACACACAGCAAGACTGATTTCATGAACATGAAAGTGAAGTTGAACATCTCCCATGGCCTGCACAGTCACCAGAACTAAATATTATTGAGTCACTTTGGGGTGTTTTAGTAGTGACCTGGCCACTATCCTGCAAGAAGAATGGCTTAAAATCCCTCTGAC
>WMED01009496.1:2250-16277 GCA_019650415.1 Pipa parva | reverse complement strand
GTGAATTCACTTCTTCTTATTCATGAAGTAGCGGACAATGACAGATGCCGTCGCATGTGTTGTGCGGCGCAGTCAGTTGCACTATAGTAGGATGAGAAGTCATGCGGAGTGAGGAGAATTCCTCCAAAGAAGGGCAGTGACGTCAGTCTCATCATATCCCACTAACTGTATATAAGGGGAAAAATATTTATTTTTATATGTCACCCTTATCCCACTAACTATATATAAGGGGAAAAATATTTTGATAAAAAAATTTTGAAAAATATTTTTAATTAGTCGCAGTCATCATTGTTACTTTTGAATGAATAGTCGCCTTGTGCAACACTGGAGCCCTGCCATCAAACCCCTCAATTCACCACTCTGATCTGGCAAAGGCAAACAGGTGAATTCAGAGCAGTACACCCTGCAGAATTCGCTCCTTTAACAGATTCTGTCACGTTCCGTCACTTGCCAAATATCTGAATTACCTGTGCATGCGAACGCAAATTGATGCGAAGAGCTCAGTAAGTCCACGACTGGAGTAAGCATCAGAATTGGTTACGAATTTGTCACATCGCAGAGATTGTTGAATAAGCACAGTTGGAGAAGTCACGAATATGGGCACTTACACAACTGTTCAGACTTTAATGAATGACCCCCTTTAAGGCTTTAAGTGCTGGTTCACACTAGCGCATAAATGCACTGCATTTTTAGAAAAGCGTATCTAGAAAATACACTGAGTATTTCAGTCTGGTATATATTCTAGACATGCTTTTCTATTGTACTTACCAGACACAGTCTGGCTGCATTCTTCAAGCAGCGTATACGCTGGCAAAAATGCGACATCAAGAGTTCTGGCATGCATGTGCTCCCGTCCTGCACTAGTGTGGCCGAAGCAAGTTAAGTCCTATAGAGATTTGCATTCGTGGCACACCTTTTTAAAAAAAAATTTTTTTCAGTCCAGCGTTTATGCGCAGCATATTTAAACGCTAATGTGAACCTAGCCTAAGGCACTAAAGGCTTTAACTGAAAAGAGAAGGTTGTTTGCATTCTCTGTGCATATCCAGTAACAAAAGAAGTAAACGACTTTTTTTCCATATCTAACAGTCGATCTGGACATTTTACCACACTTCAAGATAGACCATTAAAGAAACAATCCTTCACGTACTAAGAAAATAATTTATTTTTCATGGTGTTCCTTAAATATTATCATGAACTTCATCTTAATCCTGGGCTGTATGGAATTAGTGCACAAAGCAGAATAAAAATAATAAATGATTATATTTAGATTAAATTACAAAAAGATAAAATGTTTAGGCAAATAATTATATTATTTGAGCCACTGAAGTAGAAAGCAGCCTCAGAATAATAAGGCCTGTCCTGGCAGTTTTAAAATCAACAGTATCTAAAATTAAAATTGGCTTTTGCTTCCCTGAGCTGTCTCTGCTGTTTACTCTGATTGACAGCTACATTTATTCACAGGATGGAGCAGGTCAGATCTAGTTATCACATAATTTGCTAAACTATTACGTCTCTAAGCCAAGGATAATGATTTTATTTTCACATGCATCTGTCACTGGAATGTGTATCTACAAATGACAACATCTTCTATAAGATGCCCCAGTCTGAGGACCCCATTAATGTAAGGATGGATTGTTTCAGAAATATTCCAGAGAGAATCACAGTAAAGTAACCAAAATTAATAAATAATGTAATCCAGTCTAATGTGTGATGGATTATTATTATATTAATATTTCTGTACTACATGATCAGAGATTATGTAGATTGTAAGCTCTACGGGGCAGGGACCTCCAACCTGCTGTGTCAACCGCAACCTAGCACTTAAAGTGATGTATCCTTGTGATATCTTACCTGTATTGTTTAATGCACTTTTCCCATGTCTATATTGTACTTGTATTGCTGAATTGTACTGCTCTGAGTAAACTTGTGGTGCTTTATAAATAAAATTATACAGTACATACTGTATATTAATAATGTCCTGTGAGAAACGCTATTTTCATTATTCATTTTATTTATTTGTATTATCCACATGTAACATTATGACAACAGTTTCAAGCATGGTCCCTTTGAAGGGGGTTTAATTTGCATACTAACAATTATTTGAGAATTCCATAAGAAGTTAATTATAGGCTGTTTGTTCTTCAGATCAGAGATCAATATAAAGAAGGATACTCAAAATGCAAGATGATACCTCATGCAGATACTTAAAGGGACAATTCAGAGATATGGAACCCTTGATATAATGCATACTAATTCGCTTTCAGGACCTTAATAGGCAGATGTTAGCTGGAGGAAGCTGATTTATAATCAGAGAAACGCGTCGAGCATTCCTGGCAGCTACATACTTGACTGCTGACTGAATGAAATTACTTTCCTGTTTTTTATCCTGATTTTAAGTGTGAGTACCTACTTATCTTTAATAAATATTTGTTATATTGTGCTACACCATGAGTCTGTTTTTGGTGTCTCTTCTCATGTACATCCATTGAAGAGTGAGCATCCCACCTATCAATCAGTGCTCCAGTGTGGATTGCATCAAACCATTCAAAGTGCTCAATTTAAGCACCATTTGGTGAGTGCTTCTTTATTCATCTCCACCCCAGAACACCTGAATTTTATTACAGCTCACCTCTCATCACCAGTGCAATATATCTGCTTATGTTGCACTTTGCATTTATGTCCATACCAAAAATATTTTTTGGCTGTGGATAAAATGCAATTTCATCATTGCACTTGTTCACGATATCTTTACATATAGTTTGTACACTATTGACACATCGCACAACTGTCACCATCACAAATTATCTGATGGTATCACACTAGGGGAATTCCCTTTCTTCTGTTTTCATTCAATCTGTTTCAGTATCCAGCGCTGCCACAGCTTTCTGTTTATCAGAATCGTCCTAGATGTTAGCTAGTTAGTGCAGAATAAACAGCCACATGTTTCAATAGAAATAAATAGAATAGTATCCAAGGTCAACAATGGCACTATTGAAAGCCTTCAGTGCTTAGACTATAATCACAGCAACTACAGAATGCCTCCACGTGTCATACTTAGTACAAGTAGCTACATCATCCTCCCCTCTAGCAGTGTATATGATGAAAGATACTCCCTAGAATGAGTGACTTTTTGTCATGTCTACGGTTGATGATTTATGAGGTCAATTGACTGATTGGCAAGAAGATAGAATGTACTTAACCACTGCTGTTAAAAACATTCTGTTTTTCTGAAGTGAAAATGAATATACCTCATCTTCATTATCACCATCTTTTATTTATTTGAGATCCTGGGATTCAGCTAGGCTGTAGTGCTCAAGTAAATACAATTTGCATATTTCCTGTAAGTATTATGGATTACGTAGGCACGTGGTAATTCTAGCATTACATACATTAGAAAGTAGTTCAGCTACAGATTTAGGGCTGTAATGGGGATACATTTCAACTCAATCATCATGTACAAAGGCATAAGGATACAGGCCAATAGGTTACATAAGCCTGAAGCAAAGATTAATTCCTAAATACCGGAAACACACAATTTAAGACACCTTATACCATTACACTATATATTGCTAATGAATGTAATTGTTGATATAAAAAAAGGAGACAAAATAAATTCTTACCCCACACACTCTTTCTTGAATACACTGATTTTGGCTATGTTATCATATGATAGCTGAACGCAAAGCTAGACTATTTTAATCTTGTTTCCCCACTAAACCCTGTTCTACAAATTAAAATATTTTCTTTATAAGTTCATTACGGCTACTTCTAAGATAAGTCCATTTTAAAAAAGGCAGACAACCATTTCATTATACATAAAATATTATTAACAATTCCAAGCATTTTGCTTGACATCTTCCAAATGTAAATGCAGGACTGTACACATCTAGATTGGCAAAGAGACCTATGCATTGTCATGCCTTTATTAGAATGTATTTGAAAGCTTAAAGCTTTCTTTGGAAAAGCTGGTGCTTAACATTATCCATTGATTACAGGAGACTATTTTTAGCATTACTTGGAGATCATCTTCTTCTTGGTCCTTAGATGAAAATGTACCTTCAGAGCCATGGATGACACACAAAAATGTACAAAGGCACAAGTAATGAAATCAGATAGTTTTATATTCTAAACAGATCAACTGTTATTATCTAAATGTTTGGATAGAATTGGAATTTTTCTGACAATTAATGGAATTTTGAATAAATTACTTTTAGAGATTTACTAAAATTTAGAAGACAAAAGAACCATGTGCATTGTATAAGAAAAGAATAGACTGAGAAAGTCAATATTAGGATACTTTCATCACAAGATACAATTGACATCTGATAACATTTCATGTAATCTAAACCTACAATAGTTATTGTTTGTGCTCCATGAATAAAACTCTAGTAGCACACAAGCTTGGGTGATATGTATTAAACTCAGAAAAGCCCGTTTCAGCTTTTCCGAGTTTAATCCCGCGAACACCTGGAAGTTTCTCGCAGTAAGTATTGAGATATTTGGTTTGATCAATACTTACCGAGAGAAACTTTTTTTGATCGCATATTTCCATGGAAAGGTAGCCATACTACACTAATGTAAAGTATGGCTACCTTTCCATGGAAATACTTGATGGAAAAAGTTTTGTTTTGTTACTATGGGGTATACAACAATATCAGCTGACTCAGGAACAGAAATCTGAGGGGGCATAAGTGGGCGCAAAATATTGCATCTTCAGCAATGATAAACAAAAAAAACTACATTATTACATGGGCAGTGAATAATCCCACAAACAGTCAATAAACGATATCACCAAGTAGATTAAGTGTGATTAAGAAAATGGTTAATATCTGGGAGAATAAAGTTTAGGAAGAAAGGCAAGGGGGCTTAGTTCCAAGTTTTTCTCTAGGGCACTGGTCAATCAGCTTTTCTAGGAATGTATCATTTAATAAAAGATTACAGATTACCTGAATAAGAATTTAATGACAGAAGAACAAACAGGAAGTGAGATTGATAGAGGAGAAAGTTCAACTAACAACAATGGTGATGTTTTGATCAGGAAAACATCTTTCCAATTTTGCCAGTTTTCTGCAAGTTTTGCCCATGTCACAATTTCTTTCTGTTATCTTTTTCCTTTTCCAAGCAAAACTTGCCAATCCCTGTGCTTCCATTTTATACTCTCGTTCCCATTTTCAATAAAATATTAAAAGAAAAGCAAAAAAAAACAAAAAACAAAAGCGTCTGGTGAAAAACTCTTTTTTGCTGTTTTGCAGGTAAAATCTACTTCTAAGCTGATATATACCTTATATTATAGTGAGATATGAAATAAGAATATAGGAACAAGGGAAAAGTTAAGTTCATTGTGACAGATGTTGCTAACAATGTTTAGGTGTATGTAAAGGAACAGGCGTGGAGAACGATGATCCAACAGTGACTGAGACAGTGACTGAACGGATAATCATCATCATCAAAGGAACAATAAAGTCATCAAAAGATACTTCCCTGTGTAAGTGTCATTAAATTCATGATTTTTGCACTAGATATTGTTTATTTCCCTCCCTTTTTCAGATTATAGTCACTTTTTACTGAAGTCCCCCCCTTCCTCTCTCAACTACTCTCTCGTTTGGTATCTGAGACATTAAACCCCCATTACAATTGTAATTGATACTTGTTATCTGTTAGATATAATGCAAATTTATTTAAATTAATAATAAAGGAAGGAATGACACTGATTCTTAGGTCCATATAAGTGACTTGGGTAACAAACCGTGGCTTTATATAATATATATATGTATATATATATATATATATATATATATATATATATATATATAAATTAAAAAAGTAGAACTTGGATACAGCAGAATAAGCAAACAGGGGTTACCTTCACAGAATCATAGGGTCGATCCCTACAGGACTTCCCAGTGGGATGTTATTACCACTGGCCTGACTTACCACTTGTTCAACCACTGTACCTATGATAGAAACTGCTATAGTCAACTCACTAATTAGTTAAGGCCTTAAAATGTCTTTATCAAGGATCTCTGATTCTCAGGCCTATGCCTAGGGTACCCTCCTCCAGATATCCACATCTCATGCTTTCTCTCTCAGTCTCCAACAAGGCATGCTGGCCCTTGGATGTAACCCCAGAAGTTCTCCTACTAGGTGCCCCTGTCCTTTCTCTGTGACTCTCTATGCCTGTAGGACCCCTCTTTCCTCTAGCCCTCCCTTGGCTGGAAGCCTTCTTTACCACTATCCTATATAACCTAGGTCATCTGACTTACACAGCTCATACACCCAATGCACACTGGTACGTTTAATTTTTTTTGCACAAAACCTTCTGGCAATCCTCTAAAGAGCTAGCAACAAGTAGTTATTATAGTAAATTGCCACAAGATGGCTGCAAATGTATGTATAACATAACACTCTATTTTGTAAAAATAATCCTGCCAAAAGGTTGATTAATGGAAAGCTAAGGCACCTAGGGCTTAAATTTAGTTCCTACCTTACAACAGCTATGCATTTCTATTGTATTTTTTCTTCCTCCAGTCAGCCTTGCCCCTTTGAGCCTGCATGGTCTTTTTGTCCATATCTTATTAGATTTTGTATGATGCCTGGTAAATAAAGTCCCTAACCAGCACATTTTTGTACCACTCTATTACCCAGTGTCAGTGCCGGCTCAGAGTAGGCAAATGCTTGGGGCGCCGTCTGCCCAGGGGTCACCCCTAGCATTTTTTTTTAGAGTGGCCGGCTCAGAGGTTACATGCAGCCGCGGCTCAACTTTAAATCTCCTAATTGGCAGTCGCGGCTGCCAATTGGGAGATCTAAAGTTTAGCTGCGGCTGGACGGCGTTGTTGGAGATGAGTGGGGGCGGTGTGGGGCAGGAAGGGTTTGTTAGGATCTGTCCGAAAACACCTAGGAGAAGGAGGCAGCTACCATAATGTCCGTAAAGGTACCCAGACGCTAAGGCGTGGAGTCTAAGGAACCCCCGGTATTCGCCTAGAACCCCCGCAAGGAGGTTAGGACTTAGCTGCGGAGGGAACCCAGGTTGCGGCCCCTAGGACTGAATACCTGAACAGGACTATGGAGTTCTTCCCGTAATGGACTAAACAGGCAGGGAGACCAGGCAAGCAAGACTGGAACAAAGGCTGTAGCATGGCAGGATTCAATGGCTGAAGCAAGGCAGGAGACTGTGACTGTAACAAGGCAGGAATACTGTGACTGTAACAAGGCAGGGATAAACATAAGCAGGGACAGGCATAGACTAGGTAGGGAAACCTATAATCAGGCGCCGGACCTTTCTGACAGGCTCCCTTATATAACCAGGAAGCCTGTCAGATGATCGCGCCTTAGTGATTCAAAAATGCGCCGTCGCGATGTGCGCACTGCGATGCCCGACGCTGGAGCGGACCGAGCGGGTAAGTATTAATCCTTACAGGGTGTCACAGGGGAGCAGCATGGGAGGAGGGGACAGCGTGGGAATGGGGGGAAGGGGTGCCAGGGGGGCGCCTAGGGCACCAATAGGGCCAGAGTCGCCTCTGCCCAGGGTAACAGTTCCTGGAGTGCCTCCCACCACCCACTCACACTTAAACCTTTGAATCCCAACCCCCATGTTATTATTTTAAAGTGGGCGTGTGAGCCAAGATAATTCGGGACTATGTGCCAGATACAGCAATGCCACGCACAGACAAGCGAAACACCACAGTTTTGCAAAACTTAACTTTATGTAAATCATAAACGCTTGAAACAACAGTATATGATTAATCACACTATAGGAACACACAGCTCTTATATATACTTAACAAGACAAGTGCTGGTCCAGTCTTGCACCACTTCCGTTTTCGCACTAACAATGGAGGACTATAATTATAAACTCCCGACTATGTGTCCCACACTAGCGTTAAGGCCCAAAATAATAAACCTGCAACACTTACGTCAGTGGCACAAGGCTGAGCACATCACTGCCAACGTTAGCTTTACCTTGTACTACTACTCAAACGCATCTAAAGATTTTATGCACTCTGTACACATGTAATAATGTCACTGAGCAAAAATAACATCAAAATCAATAGACTGATTATACTTTATATGAACACACCTTCCAGTCTTTCCCAATGTCACAATCTCAGTCCTCCCTAATGGTGGTCACTCCAACAGAGCCTGAAAGTCGAGCTGAGCGACTTTCCGGAATGCCCTCTTCGTTGGTGGACACAGCAAAGCCTGAAGGTCGTACTGAGCCACAGTGTCAACCACCTGACCAATGGCGTCCACCACAGAGCCTGCAAGTTGTGATTGTGGCGCAAGTCTCATACTTAGCATAGGCTTATACTCTACGTCAGTGTCCCAGGGGTGCCCAAAGACAATAGGTAGCTTACCACATAAGTCCAGCTCCCATCTGCCACCAACTCCAATCTGATGCTTTACTCTACGAATCAGGGAGTCCATCTCCTGCTGCGACAGCCTCTTGGGATCCCAAACGCTCTCTCTTTCTTTCCAGCCACAAGCTCTCCTCCTTCTCTCCAGCCACAAGCTCTCCTCCTTCTCTCCAGCCACAAGCTCTCCTCCTTCGCGGGCTCTTAATAACACGCCTCCACGTGTCTCTCTCTCTCTACACTGTTCACACCCCCTTCTTGTTCAATTGGGTCTCCCTGCTGTCGGGAGTTCATACCATTCCCCATAGCTAAATATGGCTGCTCCTGCGGGTGGACCTCCACCCCCTTACAAGGGTTGAGGGTCAGGTGAACAAGAAGCAGACAATCAAGGGCTGGCAAAGAGAGTGCAAACTATGGGCAGGCAACAGCAGGTTAACAATGGCTCCCTCAATAGCTTAGCACCCTGTATGCCCACCCACTGCACCTGCCCCAAAAAACTGAACATCTGAAAAGGAAATGAAAGAAGAAAAACTGCTCTAAATTAAAAAAGGATGAAAATAAGTAAGTCATAGAAACTGAACCAATACTTAATTAGCAGTGACAGAAAGGCAAACTGTTCCTTTCAAGTAAATGCAATCACTGAATTCTTTACTTTATTAACATTAGGGGGTTCTGAGATTTGCTCCAAACATCCAATTGACCTAGGCTACTTATTTTTATTTAAATAAATGAATTACATCCAATACATATGTTAATTTCAATAAAAGATGTTGACAAACTGCTTAAGTTTTTGTTCTGGATTAAGGGATACCTCATTTTATTTCCTAGAATGATACTAGTCAATATGCTCGTGCTTCAACCACAAACACTGATTGCAACCTTTATGGGACAGAGATGCAACACTGCTTAAAAGTTATGGTTATAAGATAACTTTTCACCATATGTACCTAAATATGTACAGTAGGTATCCTACATAGATATTGAGGAGCTTATTCATTAAAGTCTGAACAGCAGCGTAAAGGTCCAAATTCCCATTTCTCCATCTTAGCACATTGTTGCAAACTGTGCAATGTGGCAAATTCACAACCAATTCGACATCTTACAACAGACACAAACTTACGGAGCTCTTCGCACCACTTTACATGCGTCTACACAAGTAATTTCCCTAATTATCAAGCGGCGGAGTCTGTCACAGTAGCAAATACAACAAGGCATGTTGTGTCGCATTCATCAGTTTTAATTCGCCAGATTAAAGTGTTTAGTAAATAAGGAATAGAGAATTCATTACAATTAGGTTGAAATTTATTAAACTCGGAAAGACCGCTCTGGATCTTTCTAAGTTTACTGAGAGAAATCTCGCATTGTTTTCACGAGATTTTGAGATTTTTTCGATCTCAATTTTTCTACATTTTCATTGGAAAGGTAGCCATGCTACTAATGTAAAGTATGGCTACCTTTCCATCAAAAAAATTTGAAAAATCAAGATTGAAAAACTTGATCTCGAAATGTCAAAAAAGCTCGTGAGATTTCACTCAGTAAACTCGGAAAGACCGCTCTCTTAATAAATTTCACTTCCAACTAAATTCAAAACAACATTAACTGAACAAGTTTTGCAGAGATTTAACAGTTTCTGAGCATCATTGACTAAAGTCCAAATAGTCACACAGAGCTGTGAATTTGCGCCTATTCTCCACTACTCCATGTTCGCTTATTGAGCAAAGTCTGCGAAGTGGCAAATACGCAACCAATTCGGGCAACTATGAGAGTCACAAAATTACAGAGCTCTTCGCATCATTTTGCGTGCTCGTGCACAGGTACTTCAACTACTGACTAAAATGTGGAGTGGTGCGAAGGTACAAATGCGAATAGGAGGGTAATTCAGGAAAGAGTAAAGTTACCTTGCGATGCTTCTCATCAGTTCGTCGAGACTGGTACGCGCTCCCTGGTCTTCTGCAAGCGGAGATCAGCAAACACTTTAAAGGTACTTTGGCTCACCTAGCAACCACTCGAGTTGCTTCACCAAGCCAAAAGTACCTTTAAAGCGTTTGCTGATCTCTGCATGCAGGAGACCAGGGAGCACCTACCCGTCTCAGCAAACTAATGAGAAGCATCACAAGGTAACTTTGCTCTTTCCTGAATTACTAGGTGTACTGCTCCTAATTCACCTTTTTGACTTTGCCACTTCAGACTGGCAAATTGGGGGTTGATGGCAGGGCTCTGGTGTTGTGTAAAGCGACTATTGATTCAAAAGTGAGAATGGCAACTGCAAGTATGTGAAAACATGTCCTAGGGACAAGGTGACAGAAATATAATATTCACAGAATACAGTTAGTAGAATATGATGAGACTGACGTCATTGCCCTTTACTTGTCGAATTTTCCTCAACTCTGTATGACTTCTCATCCTACTTCTATCAGACTGACTACACCACACTACACATCTGACAGTGATCTCCGCTATCCACCTGTACGGCAAGTGTATTCTCCTTCAATTTGTGACTATTTTGGCGATTTGTAGTGAAGTGTATTTGACAGGTGAATTTGCACTTTAGTCAATGAGGCTTTAAGTTTTCACAGATGTACTATTTACTGTAGTATATAGCATGCCCCTAATTGACTAAAAATACTAGACAGCTTTTAAGCAGGGTGAATTACTAGAAAGGCTGAACTAGGATTTAAACATTGGATGAGATTTTGCAGACAGAAATCCTGGCTACAACTTCTCCTTTTATCTCTCTGCACTCAGACATAAACACTGAATTGATTAGCTCAGAAAGTAGAGGTCACAGATTATACCTCAGCAAATCACACAACACCTTTATCCAGTTTCCTATCAAAGAACCGTGAAGACGAAAACTGAAAAAAAGGTTTGTTTCCATGGTAAATCACAATTTCTTAACAAGCATGCCATCTGCCGTAAAAAAAAAAAAAAAAATTGTAGCCTGATACACCTAAGTAGGGAAATGGAAAAAGCATCTTATATCTTAACCTTATATCTTCCCTTGTCTTTACATGGGGTCAAAGTGAAGAATTATGTTCCTTAACTGTATAGCTCAGTGATGTACAACCTTTTTTGGTCTGGGGGCCATATAAGTTTGCGTCACATGTGTCAGGGCCACTTCAAAGTTACAACCATGACAATTTTACATAGTAAAGTCGCAACTGCGACAATATTCTCATTATCTGTTCTCAAAAAAGTCTCCCCTGTATCTGTGTGCCCGCTTGTTGTGTGAGGATCATGAGGGACTGCTTGCACCCTGCCCTCTTGTCTTTGGTGCGGAGCTCAGTATAATGTGGCTATCTGCCCACCTCCTGGAAGTCTCCTGCCACCAGAGCTCCTGGGATATATGACTTTATTTAGGTAAATAAAGTCCATATAGGTTATTTGGTGTATACAGAATCTGCCTCTTTCAAGAGACAGGAATCCAGCTAGTGTAGCTATCCTGTTATAAAAGGCATTTTAAAGTTATGGAAAATGATAATTTCCTATGTCTTTATACTTACTGTAAGTTAAAGGGGAAGTTCACTTATTTTATTTTATTTTGGGTATGTTATAGCCAGAATTGTTTTGAAGCAGTTTGCAAATGGTCTTCATTTTCTATTTTATTTTACATTTTCAAATGGTTTAATTTTATTTATGTTTAATTTTATTGGGCTTTGTTTACATTAAAATTATCTTCAGGTTGCTATGGTAAATTAACTTAGCAATCAGTCTAATTAACTTAGTTAATTAGAGAGTGGAGGAGTGATAGAACAGGGTTGGAATAGAAAGATATATAATGAAAAATAACTATAGATTCTAAGAAAATCAAGCCTGAAATTAATAAATGTTTTTGTTCCCTGGGTTCAGTGAAAAATCAAATTCAAATACTGCAATTTAAAACCACAAAGTTGAGAAAACGGCAAAATGTATAGGAATGGTACTACAACATGATAAAAATGAAGCCCAATTTTAACAACCCCTTTAAGATTACCAGATCTGTGCATTGTAGAACAAATAGCAAAATAGGATCCCAGGGGACAGGCCCCACTTAAAGGGGCACTATAGTGCTGATATAACTGCACACATACATGTAAAACTCCTTTATACTAAGCCAATTGCTGACACAAATAGATAAAAAAAAAAGTTTAGGGAAGAAATAAAACTTGCTGTTTGTTTCCCTTAATTAGTTTTCCTGAGAGCTGAAATTTTCCTCTCCCGTTCCTTGTTCTCTTTCTGTTCTGCAAGTCAGGCACCATGAGAAGAAAAAGCTGCCTGACTGCTATTGGTCTCATAAATTAAGCTTGTTTACAGAAAATTACAGAGGGAAAGGTAACTTGTGCACATGTGCTAAGTAGTAAGTAGGGCAAAAATGTCTGGGGGAGGGTTGCTTTTCATGGAAAACTTTCTTTTACATTATTGTCTGATTATTGTAAAAAAGGATGCTTAACATTTTTTACACAAATAAGTTTTAATGTTAACATTGACATAAACAGGAATTGCCAACATTTTTTAAGCAAACCAGTCATTAATGTAAAAAAAAAGATGCAAAATGGGAATTGATAACGTTTTCACACAAAAAAGTTTATCATTATCATTATGCGTATTTTAATAATAAATAGCTGTTATTTTTAGTGCCTTTTTTTACTATTGCAATAATGCCACTTGATATATTTCCCCCCTATATAGTGAACATTAGATGACACTCCCAGGGTTGGACCAGGCATAGGCGCTGTAATTCCTGGTTCCTAGGCTTAAGTCAGATATGGCTATCACTCCCACTGTGCGACATCTAAGTTCCATCTGCATACAGTGTGCTGATGCATTATGGGAAAAGCACAATGTAGCCATTTTACATTCTAGTAGGGTGAAATGTAAACAAATCCTAACAGGTATTATGATATGATTCTTTAGAAAACAGAAATCGGTAGGTGTTTCTTACAGCAGCATTTAAAAAGGATCTGCCAAGTATAAAAGCTAAAACAAAAGGAAAAAGGATTTCAACTACAAAGATAACATTTATGCAACTATGTAGGTAGGAATAACTGTCAATGCCAAAGAGATTTGCTTCTTTTTTTTTTAATACGTGTCACCCTGGGGAAGTTAATTGTTAAGGAGGTGCTATTTATGTTAACACACAAGCATAAAATCAGCCCAGGTGTTCCCCACGACAGCTAGGGGAGCAAAAGGGGCTTATTCATCTAAGTGAGAATTCAACTGTCAAAGTGAATTCTCATCATTTTGGGTTGCTATGCTCTGAGGCCCTTATTAACTAAAGGCCAGATTGTATTGTTTAGCTCTGAATTTGCATTTGATCGCCACTTCTCCATGTTTCCTTATTGAAAAAACTCTGCAATGTGGGAAATGTGTCTAATTCGGGTGACTACAATAGTTATAATCTTATAGAGCACTTTGCATCATTTTGCACTGGTGCTTTGTATATTAACCAAGTGGTGGAGTCTGTCGCAGTTGCCAATTTGATAAGGCATAGTGCTGCTATCTGACTTTGACAAATTCGAATGGCAAATTGCGGGGGTTTATGGCAGGGCTTCAGTGTCATATAAGGTGACTATTCATTGAAAAGTGACAATGCAGCTGCGACTAAATTAGTCTGCTACATAACATGAACTAAAGACAAGGTGACATAGAAACAGATGTATTATTCACTTCTATACAGTTAGTGGGATATGGTGAGAA
>WMED01009494.1:0-16278 GCA_019650415.1 Pipa parva | reverse complement strand
ACGATCACTACTACAGCCTCCTACTCCACACAGGTTGCTTCTGCACCTGTACATTACATGCTTATCCTTTGTGGCCCGGCATTTAATTTTAGTGGGTCACGAAGGATAAGCACTAAAATAACCAGGTCACGAGAGCGCCGCTCATGAATATTCATGAGCGGCGCTCTCGTGACCCGGCATTTTATTTTCGCGACCCGGCATTTGGGAAACACTGAGCTAGAGAAAATTGGGGCACATGCAAATGTAGCAGGGGGTTATTCCAGGGTGTTTATTTGATTCAAATGATTCAAGACAAGTGAAACGTTTAGCAATTTTTGTCTCAATAGAGCTTATCTTAATTCCAGCTGAATAAAATGAATCTTAATCAGAATGTAGCCAGAGCCAACTATCTTGAATATTCTAAAAAGATAATTTAAGATACATGCTTCTACAATTCTACAAGTTTGCCAGAAAAGGTTAAGGGTAAAACATGATAAGGACAACAAGCTTTAAAAATGAAAAATATATATGTAAAAATATATGATGGCGTATATGAGACACACAATGCCATTTCCAGGAAATAAAATGATTAATAAAAATAGCAATGCAAGAACAGATTAACAAACAGTAATATTAGGAGGAAATGACCAACAGAGGCAAGATGCAATGGACTGTATGAAAGATTCATTTGCCTTGTAGGAAATTAAAAGTGGATATTTATTCCACAAAAGGTTGTGTGAAGTGATCAGCAGGGCGCAATACACTACTGTACAGATAAGCATGATAAAGCAGAAAGTATAAAATGTATTGCTTAATGACTTAGTGACAAAAAAAAATCCAAAGTTAAGAACTGGATATACTTTCTTATATTTTCTGTTTGCGAAACGAATGCTTCTGAATGATTTATCTTCTTAGATAAAATGACTCAAATATATTTATAGTTTATATATTGTGAGGGTTTGAGGGGAGCTATTTTGCCCCGATAATACAAATATATTGCTGGAAGTCAGTGCAGGTTTTGTAAGTCGCCCCAGCTGCAGGTTAGAGCCTGGTTAAAAGGTTTTGTGGAAATAAAAGCGGAATATCTGGGAAATTCGCTGTTTGCGGTAAGTCATTTATATAAGAAGGAGCATTGCAATACTTGGTGATACCTTTTTTATTGGACTAACATTCGCTTTAAATAGATGCGCTTTGGAGAGATTCACACTCTCAAGTCACTAGCACTTTATTATCTTACATGCCTATTATAAGACTTTAGGTAGGTATGGACCCCTTTATGTGATTTAGTTTTTTCTTCACATTTTTAAATATAAATTCTGGGATGGGGAAGATAACAACCTAAAAATACAGCAATTAGAAGTTAAAACATTTTTGAAATGTGCCTGTTCAGCTAGTGTGCAGCCCCTCAGCCATTGCTCCAGTATCTTCTCCTGGTGTGTGCAATTTTCTGTCACCGTGCAACACTGCAGAAACCAATTGGAAGTGCTTCTCAGCAGGAACTAGTGACTTCCTGGTGAGATGTGCTTCCCATTGGTTCCTGCAGCACTGCACATTGACCACTGACTACACAAGCTAGGAGGAGATGTAAGAACTGGAGCATTGGCTGAAGGGCAGGGAACTAACTGAACATCTAGTTTATTTTAAAGATGTTTTTTGATACATGTAAATTACTAAAATATCTTTTTAACTTTTATTTGTTGTATTTTTTTTCCTCTCCCCATCCCAAAGTTCCCTTTTACATGTAACTAAATATTGAAAGGGGGGGACTGCAAACAAGTAGATGAGACAATGATATGCTTAATTATAATAATTATATCACCAGAATAGTCTTATACCAGAAAGTAAAATCTAGTTAGACATTTATCAAAACTTATTAGTTGCAGTATTTACTTCTTGACTGCTTTCAGTTTATACATTGAATTTGCTTCTTCTCTGTAAAATACCAAATACTAAGTATTGTTCTTGCCTTGATCTATTACTCCATTGCTACTGTAATTACAGATACTTTATTGTTATTCCATTTTTTAAAAACTCCCCTTCCTATCATAATCTTTAGTTTGTACTCTTCACATATTGGAAACTGTAAGGAGTTCATAAAAGATTTGATATAGCTTCAACTGGGCCTTTTTATGCCTTCAACTAATTGCCTTGAAAAAAGAATTCCCACTCTTTAGCTTTATTTGCCACAAAGCTATTATGACCCTTAAAAAGAATAAGGCTCCTAAATACACTCATAAAGTCACTGCAGGATTACAAAGGAAGATTAATCACTGTGGGTCTTAGGAAAATAAATAAAGGAAAAGACCATTAAAAAGAACAAAATAAATTATTCATAGGAAAAAAATGTGAGTGATTCCCAAAGGAAGAGACATGTACAAGACAATGAAGTATAAAATACACCATGATAGAGGACTAAGAATTGTAAAAGAGATAAATACTGTATCCAAAGGGAACTTAATCATGAAGAAATAGTAGAAAGCTTTTAGCAATGAATTTTTTTTCTTTTAAAAGGGTAACTTAAAATGAAGTCTACTCCCCAATGACATGAGTTAAGCTCTATTTAATATATAAATGGTCTGTCACGAATGGATTCTATTTTGATATGTATAGAATTTCCGTTTAGAAGATAATGAAATGGGGTTTAATTAGCAGGATAATTCATTAATATAAATAGTTTTGTTGAATGGGAATGTGTAACTCTGAGATATCATGAAGGATATTAGATTTAAGGGGGAGTTAGTTCTGGTATCCTGTAGAAATGTATTAAGAACTAACCCATCACAAACACTTCTCTGTGAATGTAGCAGAATGAACTACAAAATCAGGTATTTCTTAAAGGGTATATATGCACTGTCTATAAAGAAAGCACCATTTACCTATTGTCAAGCAATATGTATACATAATTTTATTTATTAAGCGCCACAAGTTTATATAGCACTGTAGCAATTAAGAAATTCCTGCCTCACCTCTTAATTCAACAGGGCTCCATATTCCTCTGTAACTGCTTTTTCCCTCTGAACAAGTGGCCACACCCCCTCCTTTCCCTGACTTCCTCTCTTCACAGCCGACTGCAGAAGTGGTTGAACAGCCTTAATTTATGCATGCTCAGGGATAGGAACAGATTTTTTATATAGGAGAAGGGAAAGGGATTCCACACAAGACTGTGCTCTCTGAATAGTGAGTCACTCGGGAGGCAGGGCTTGTCAGCACTATACAGGAAGAGCCTGTACACAGAATGGCTGATCCGAAAATTGTTTTTAATTTGTTGGCTTTCTCTAAGTTACATGTCAGAAATAATGTTTTATTCAAACATTTCATACCCTTTAAGACCCATAAGCCATTTTTACAGCTGAATTAAAACACTTACATTGTGCATCTAAATATTAAACTTTAGCTAAGATGTATTTACCATTTTTAAAACACTAAAAGAACTTCAAGATAAATTCAAACATTTTTTTGTGGAACATAAAATCTAAATTTAAAATTGCTTCAGCAGACCAGGATAAGAGATTGTAGTCTCATTTATTCATTTGAATGATCTATAATTTTATGGGAAAGTAGGCAAAGAAACAACAAAATTTTAAAATAAAACCAAATCTCTTTGTTTTACGTTCTTATATACAATAAAGGGATCACAATTCATAAAGGCAGCAACACGAACCGTAAGAACAAGTGCAACACATTTCACATTTTCAAAGGCTAGGTGCAGTTTATATATTAAAATCTGAAGGAATATCACCTTATACAATCCTTCTATTGTGTGCTGGCCATATATTTTTTGATGTCTATATGCCAATAAACAACCGTAACCATTTGTGCCAGAACTAAATTATATTATAGATGGAAACCTCTGGCTATGTGGTCTCCAATAATAAAGTTTTGCTTTTTATAGACCCCAGAGTTGACATCTTATTCTAAAAACTGTTTAATGTCAATAATTCTTTCCATTACAATGAGAGAAATGAGCTAATTATGGTAGCACATGGTTTGGTAAAAAGAGAAAGGCATAATAATAGTAGGACTTTAATTCCATATCAGAATTTTTTCTATTGTATTTTTTTTTAAAATAAAAATAGCAACTAATGGTTACCTAACATAGGTATGCCTTTGAAAGCACCATAGGACTTAGTCACGAAAGTCTGAATGCGACTGCATGACTTTGAGTTGTTACTCCCTGATAGTTGCAAATTCACTTCTCCATATTCACTAAACATATAGGGGGGAATTCACCAAAGTGCGAAGTGAGGTGTGGATCCTTCACCTCACTTTGCACTGACTGTTATGCGCTCGCTGATGTCCTGCACGTGGACATCAGCGAACACTTTAAAGGGATTCCAGTCTCAGCGAGACCACTCGAGTCGCCGCATGCAGCGAGTGCATAACAGTCAGTGCGAAGTGAGGTAAAGGATCCACACCTCACTTCACACTTTGGTGAATTCCCCCCATAATTTCAGTACCCAATAAATCAGATCTCCAAATTTGAAGACTGTGAGCCTTATTGACTAAAGGCTGAATAGTCTCGTATAGCTCAGAATTCGTATTTGTTCGTCACTTCCCCACAATTGCTTATTTATTAAATTCTGAGATGTACGGTATATGTGAATATGCGACTAATTTGGATGACTACAACAGTTGCAATCTTAAGGTGCACTTTGCATTACTTTGCATGCACGTGCACAGGTACTTCTACTATTGACTAAGTGGAGGTGAGTGTTGAAAGAGCAAATGCGACTATGTGTACTGTTTTGAATTCACCCATTTTACTTCACCACATCAGAGTGGCAAACTTAGGGGCTGATGGAAGGGCTCCAATGTGCTATAAGATGACCATTTCATCAAAAGTGACAATGGTGACTGTGATTAAATTAATCTATTACTGAATATGAACTAGGGACTAGGTGACATAGAAATAGATGTATTATTCATTTCTATACAGTTAGTGGGATATGGAGAGTATGACGTCACTGCCCTTCACTGAGGGAATTCCCATGACTTTGCATTCTATTTCAATTCGACTGACTTCGCGATTTGAATTGTAGAGAGGTTAATTTGACAGAGGAATTCATCCTTTAGTCAATAAGGCCCTGTATCCAATGTGGTTACATAGCAATGAAATTAGAAATATCAATAAAAAATGCATCTAGTAACTACTGACAGGAGAATGTGGATTCATCATCTGCAGAAGTTTGCTGGAATGCATATAAGGCACCAATAAGAAGAACTGTGATCTCAGGCTATTAGTAAGGCTAAGAAATATTATATGCATTAAGACCTACACACATACCTTGATACTACTGCTCTGCCTACACTTTCAGTGGATCAGAAACAGTTTTTAGATGCCCTGTTTACTCATGAGGAAATTAGGAAGGTTATGCTTCCGTTTGCTGCAAATAAATCACCAGGTCCTGATGGACTACCTAGGCCTATGGTATAGATCCTTGATGCCCTATCATACTGACTTCATACAATAAACAGCTCCTTTGATAGTGGATCTTTCTTCCCTCCTTCTATGAGGCAATAATTATTTTTATACCCAAACCTGGTAAGGACTTGTCTCTGTGTGGGACATACAAACCAATATCTTTGTTGATGGCAAAATATTGGCCAAAATACTAACAAGAAGGTTGGCTAAAATTATTGATCATATAGTTGCACTGGACCAAACTGGTTTTATGCCACATAAAACTACAGATATCAACATGTGTAGGCTTTTCTCCAGCTTGCAAGTATCCCATAATGTACAGGTACAATGGATAATAGAATCATTAGACACGGAAAAAGCTTTTGATTCTGTGAAGTGGGAAGTCTTCACCCATAATCTCTACCCCTTTCTGGTTTCAACAAACAATAGGGTAACCCAATTTTATTTCAAATATATATAACCCCAGCTAATCTTTTTGAATTTTGTTCACAAATGCTGATTTTCGAAAAAGCGTTTAGTAATCTATCCTGAAATCCAAATCTTGGAACAAAAATATTTTGTATCAGTGCATTCAGGAGTTTGTATGATGTAATAATGGGAATATATGATTCCCCTTATTACTAATAAATTAAAATATATCTAATGTGTTTATTTCTCTTTTTTTGCCTTAAAGGTTCAATTGAATGTGCTCTACAATTTCCTAATCACTATTGGTACTGGGACACTGTGATGAAAATGTGTGTGTTCATCTTTGCCTTCATAATACCAGTGCTTATTATAACAATTTGTTATACCCTGATGATTCTGCGACTGAAAAGTGTTCGTCTTCTTTCTGGATCCCGCGAAAAGGACAGAAATCTCCGCCGAATCACAAGACTAGTGCTTGTTGTAGTTGCGGTATTTATTGTATGCTGGACGCCTATTCATATTTTTGTACTAGTAGAAGCTCTAGTTGATGTACCCCAAAACATTGCTGTCATTTCTATCTACTATTTTTGCATCGCACTGGGGTACACAAACAGCAGTCTAAATCCTATCCTATATGCATTTTTAGATGAGAATTTCAAAAGATGCTTCAAAGACTTTTGCTTTCCTTCAAAGCACAGATTGGAACATCAAGGAAACAGCAGAGTTGGGAACACAGTGCAAGACCCAGCCTGCTCAAGGAGTGGGATTCGTAAGCCAGTATGACTAGCAATAGAAATGACTTCATTTACACCACAAGGAAGAGAACTAAATGAACTGGGATTAACTCAGATAACATCAGCTGTTTAAACACTTGTGTAGATATCTTTATATAGTGTGGCTATATAATGTATAGAATCTTTGTGTTGTGAACACATGGACTGGAATAATATGTAAATAGTTGCTAAAATTCTGATAATTAAATATATTAAATTATTATATAGGTATTTCATCTTCCTGGCAGGATACAGATATTTTAATTTTATCAGTAGATATTAAATATATTCTCTCTCTCTCTCTCTCTCTCTCTATATATATATATATATACTGTATATATATACAGTATACTGTATATATTGTATATGTGTGTGTGTTACTAGTATGTATAGTTATTCTGAAAGATTAATGAAAGATAAGACAAACACTGTAATATTTGTATATAAAAATACTGCATATGTTATTTGGAGTGCCAAAAAAGCTTTTTCTAGAAATATAGTTTTAATGATCTTATATGCCTTATTTATCATCTGTGATGTGTATGTGTTGTCCTTTCTTTACTGTATTGCAGTTCACTGCTCTTGTTATGTAACTTGTTCAGTACTGTGGAATAAAGGTTTACAAGACTAAATTTAAAGTTTTGATTATTGTATTGATATTTGCTGATACAACACACGCAAATTGAGGCTTATATAAAAAAAACAAAACATAAGCAATAGTTGTACTAAGTTTCATACAGTCCTGATTAAGGTATGTTTATATTTTTGCTTTAGATGATTGAACCAAATGGCACTGTACACAAATGTATATAGTAACCCATCTTAGTTTAAAAGAAATTATTATATCCATTCAAACTACTAAACGTATAAGGCAAGAAATGGTCATCAAACATAACCATGTAACAACCAATGAAAATAATGGGAAAATGCATAACCATAATAACAAGAGTTTGCATATAACAGATTCTATAAACACTGCAAGGATTTAAATCCCATCTGTGGTTTAAGTGGATATCACCAATGTGGGAATTAGTCATATAGAGATCCCAACTTAACTGCTTCACACCATTAAATAAAAACACATCCCTCTTTGACCAAAGTCAAGAGGTTACTGCCAGCCGCAGCTCAACTTTAAATCTCCCAATTGGCAGCCGTGGCTGCCAATTAGGAGATCTAAAACAAAAACTTTTGTAGAACAAACTTCAGAAGGAGGAATTTATCTTATAAAATCCTCACACAACTTATACAGCACCAACCCCTCCAGCTCACAGACTCTTAGCTCTACCAATCACTAATTACCTAATTAGTCTTAATTACACTGGGCCAGCAATTGAGTTGAATCTAGGATTAGATTACTATAGTAAATTCAGACATCCTTTGGACAAATATATTATTACTGCATTTATATTATTTATATGAGTGTTTCAGTAGTGTTTAGACTGACCCAGTAAACATACTATGCACACTAATCACACACACTTTTTTGAAATAGCTTATTCAAAAACAGTTTTGCTTCTCTTGATACAAAAATGATAAAATATGTTTAGTGATAAGTAAGTGGGATATTTTAAATGTTTTGAGGATTCCAATTCTTCCATCTCAAAGTGACTTACTAAATTGTGTTATAATTAATGAAAATGCAGTTGCATTCTTTGTAGAATGTTGTCTGAAATGTTATCTGATCTGAGGATGTTCATGTAATGCATTTCAACAACAAAATATCCTCAAGATGTACAGTAGGTGATTATGCAATTATGTGAATTAACCATGAATGAATGAATTATTAAAAGTGGTATAATGTTTATGAAACTCATTGGATTGAATCTACAGCAAATGTCACAGCTTTAAATTGCCATACAGTATATTTAATGAATTGCTATGTCTCATTTATTTATGCCTATTCCAACCTTATGAATATTCAAACATCATTTCTATTTATTAAAAGATAAAGAAACATAGAAACTGATGGAAGAAAAAGAAAAATATTTCTTCATGGAGTCTGCCCAGGTAAACACTTCTGGAATAAAACCTATCACCTATCATAGGATAAACCTATCACCTCTCAGTTAAGCCTTGGCATGGCTTAATGAGTAGGAGTACATTCATCTTAGTAGTATACTTACTATTGTGTGCCTTTTATGTTCCTGCACCATGATTCATGCCTGTAGCAGTTCTTACTCTGGGTTCTGGTGATGGCAGTGTCCGTTGTCTAGTCCAACCCTAGGAGTGCCACTTCTTTTAATAAGTCTGTTCGGGAAGGGAAATCCATTTATTTCATCTATCTTTAAGGGTGGAAGGAGCCTGAATTAGTGTTAGGATAGATTTGTATTTCTATCTCAGTCCATAGGGGAGAGATGAGTTTCCTGTAATTATAGAAAGTTTTTGCTATAATCTGGCTTTGAGTTCTGGATACATTTATGGCTTCTCTGGGGTCCCATGCATTTGCAGAAGGTGCCTGTTTGGGTCTTAAGAGTGCTTTGAGGGAGGATTAGTCTCTGTTGATGGATCTTTACACCTGATCTATTATTGCACCTTTGTCCAATAAAGAAGAGTGGTAATGTATATGCTTACAGTCCTTCTAAAGGTAAATAATAAATAGAATATGGGAGAGATCTCTGTAGTTATTGATAGTGGTTATTCATATTGACCCTTCATTCATATTTTTTCTAGAGTAAAAACCACAATTTTGTCTATCTTTCTTACTACTCTAGTTTGTTTGCTCGTTCCTCTTATTACTTTAGTTGCCCACCATTGACTTATCCTTTAAATTTTTAATTAGCATTTTTTTGTTTTTGTCAAAAACTAAAATTTTGCCCATGTCTTGTCTGGATGAACATGACCCCAAATTATTAATTATTTTTACTACATGTATTCTGTAACTTGCCATGTGATTTTTCTATGCCAACATCTGAAAATAAACAGGACACAATACTATATAATAAGTACGAGTTCATTATACCAATATACAGATGGAATTATCCAATCAGTGCTCCATCTCCTTACACAAATGATACCACACTGAGCGCTGTAAGAAAGCAGCTGATATCTTTTTCACAACACATCATGATTAATGAACCTTTATAATTTAGGGAGTCCCTCTATCCAGTTGTGATTTATTATTAATATTATAGCTTTATTATCAATCATTATTAATATTATATTACTGTTTGAAATATTATTATTGAGTCATAAACCAATCTATTAACGGACAAACAGGTACATGCCTAAACATCTCTTTGTATGTTTCAAGGGACGATGAAGTGGGAGGAAGGCTGAAGGTCATATTTTCCATATTCTGTTTTGTTTTGGAAGACAAAGATTCATGTAATGTCTCAAACTGATTTTTATGACCTTTGTCAATACACCAGTTACAATGAGAATTATATGCACGAACCTGAACTGAATGCTGTAAGAACAATAATCGCAGAAATAAATATATCATTATTCATCATAATCTACAAAAGAATGCAGTAAAATATATGTGTATTAATGAATTTTTATCAAACATATAAACATAGATGACAAAATAAAAGCCCTTGCGTGTTCCACACTAATTTGGCAATCTTAAACTTGAACAAGATCGATACATTTAGGTAAAGTTAACTTTTCCTGAATGCCATGGTTGCTTTATTGTGTCGGACATGCTCAGTGGAATCTTAACTGAGGTTTCAATTAGAGAGAGTTGCCAACAATAGGGGCGGGAAAAGGTTTCATGGTGCCCTAGGCTCAGCTCTGCTGTAGCGCTACAGCACTATCTCTTCGGCGCTACCTTCTGCTAATTTCACTTCCTGTGAGTAGCATCAAACACTGCTATGGGAGGGATAGGGAGATTGAGTTCTAGCGCTATTAGAATGTTGGACCAAGCAGCCATTTGGTAGTAGCTCCTATAATCATCAGGGATCTTGTACCTGTAATACTGTAATGTATTGGTTTAGGAGTACTTGCCCTTTATAAAAGGCTATAGTCAGAGGAACTTCAGTCATTTGATACCAAGGCAATTGTCAAGGTGCAGATCCGAATTAAAATGCAACCAAGTAAGGGGGTTCAGCTTTAGAATAACAAGGTAAAAGTTAGCACCCACCATGCAACAGAGTAACCTAATTGCAAAGATTTTCTGTGAATTGTCTCACAATTTGCAACATTATACTGACCTTGTATTTATGCATCATAAATATGCCTCTAAATATTCAGTTTTTACAGGTATTCCATAGGACTAATTATCATTTCCAGTCTAAAATGTAATTTTCTTTATCTATTGTTACTAGTCCTTTAAATCCCTTCCACAAAGATTAAATTAAAAAAACAAAGTAAGTGTTTTAAGGTAGCGGCCTAGCGGGCAAAATGTATTAAACTCAAAAAGGTCAAAATCGGCCTTTCCGAGTTTATTCCCTGTGGATCTCGGCTGTTTTATCAGTAAAAATCGATCAATTTTTACCGATCAAACAATCGAGATCTACAGGGAATAAACTCGAAAAGGCCAAAGTTCAGCCTTTTTGAGTTTAATAAAATCAGTATCCTACACAGTGCCTTCATTGTATTATGCGTATGAGTTTTCTCAAAGGTGTGCAGTTTCAATCTGCTCAGCTAATGAAAGCTAGCAGTCTTATTCTGCTTACATCAATGAATAACATCATGCTAGAATGTTATCCATCACCCAGGGTAGATAACTGAGTAACATTTGGTATGAAACTTTACTCTGCATCAGTATCAGCACAGGTTCCATGTGACTACTAATAGCTGGAGAGAGATGAAATCTATACAGTTTGGAATGTCTCACCCAAGTAACATTTAAAATGAAAAAAATTGGCTTCTGAAATTCAGAGTCCTATATATATATACAAGCCATTAAATATTTATGTCTCTGGAGGCTAATGGCAATTTTCTACATCTGAATTGTATTGATATGAACTGAGAATGAACGTTTTATTCTATACAAAAGTGTTCTACATACATTTATCCATATTTTTCCATACCAATAAGCTTATTGCAAGGTATGAATAAATGCTGGTAACTTAATACAATAACTAATAAAAAAAAACAACATTTATTTAATGGCATAGCAACTGAAATTAAGATATGATACGCACCTATACCTAACACCTTGCATGATATCACTATGGAAACTGCAATATCAAAATAAGTTTTACAGTAGTATTAAGGATAATGACAAAGATATACCCCATAATACATGTTTAATCCATGTTTAATATTTCAAAAAGAGGCCAGGCCATATTACTGGTCCTTGAGAATAACAGCTGGGTTTTCCTTGACTGGGTAGGTGTCAGATGGTTCTACCAGTTCCTGCAGTATTATTTTCCCATCTGGCAGGCAGAAAACCGGTAGTGTCTGCTACTAGGCTCTGTTTAGCTATACCTGTTTAAGGATTCATCTGGAGCTTTTCTCTCTACAGGAGATTATTGGCAATTTCACTATAGTGTTACCTGCAGGTACTAGCTACGCCAATACCCAGCAGAAAGGTACCTGACTCAATATGGAGTAAGGAAGGTGTAGTGCCCAGCAGCTACCCCATATGGACAGTAGTCATTGTAGGTGCTTCCAACACTCCTTTGAAAGGCTCTGAAACAGCATCATTCAATGCAGTTTACAGTACAACCTGCACTACTTACCATTGTTAACATAGGCTGTTAAATATTCTTAAAACTCTCTCTCTTGGCCATATTCATAAAGGGTGAACAGGCATATGAAGGTCCAAATTCATGTTCATTTACCACTTCCCCAATTCCATATATTCATCAAACTCTGGCATTGTCTGTGACATGGCAAATTAGGGACCAGTAGGACAACTTGAGGCAGTTGAGTAATTATGCATATCTGTGCAGGTGTGTGTGCATGCGCAGTTGAACTATTTCCAAGTGTTGGAGTGCATTGAGGTAGGGAATTTGGCAAGGCTTACTACTCCGAATGCACTGATTTGCCTTTGCCGGATTAAACTGGTGAAGTAGATAGAGGGCTAATGATGAGGTTCCTGTTTGGCATAAGGTGACTTTACACTCTAATGACAAAGAAAATATAGCAAACAGCTGAAAGCATGAACTAGAGAGATACAGTTACAGTGACGTACTCTATTTTAAACAGATCCATGGAAATAATGGAAAAAGGAGGTTTCTTGAATGGATTAGCATCACTATGTGTCAACTACTGTTAGACTGCACCAAATATTGGCTTCTTCGCTATGGGAGTGAAGGGACCCCAAGGGACGTAGATTCTTTAAGCCGGTCAAATTTGCAATTTGATGAATAACTCTTAAAATGTTCTTTTTTTTCCAGTCTTACAGGGTCCTCATGTGTCTTTTGTGTTGTCTTATAAAGACCGTTAACATATTTATATATTGGTTATAATATCTCCATTTAATTGGCATAATTATTACACTTTAATTTGCCTCTCAAAAACTCAAAGGCATTGCAGCATATTTAGAATTCTGTTACTCTGCTTCTTTCAGCCATTTTTTTTTTTACAAATGCAAATATAGCTATGTAGTGCCATCTGTTGGTTATAACATATAATACATATTAAATTTAATACATATTCCATTCCTATATTCCAGTTTTGGTATCTTCAACAAGTCATTTAATACTTAAGTATTAAAAGGAATGTACTATTCATTTAATGATAGAGTGGGACATTGTAAGGATGACATCACTGCACTACATTGATGGAATTTGCAACGCTATGCATGCTGCTGCCTGTTAACTCACTACGCCATATACTACACAAGAGATTGCATCCAACGCTGTTTGCATCTTCACTAAAAGGGAATCCACTGGTTAGTGAATAAGGAGTAGCAAATACACTGTTATCAGAGTGTAATGATGCAAATTCACTCCCACAGTTCATACATCATGAATATGCCCTTTAGTACTTGTTAGAAAGATTCCTTGATTTCTCTCAATATCTCCATACTCTTCTAAATGCTTTGTTTATCTGCTGTATATTAAACTTGCTTCTGTTAAAGGGAATCATACTTTCAATATTCATTTTGATTTCCCAAGATAAGTCACACACAGTCAAAAATATGCCGAATCACAATTACTTCCATAAATTCTATTATAACTATTTTATGCTGCTTTACTGTAAAATATATTCTTCAGGGTTTGCTAATGAAATGAACCAACGTGTGGTTATTTGGCTCCCTCTGTTGGTCAGCGTGAAAAAAAATCAGCAAATTTCCAGTTTCCTCATCAGAGCAATGACAACATTTGTCAGTTTTTTCAGTTATTTGTGATGAGAAATCATATAATTCAATGTGTGCCCTTATAAAGAGCACACAACCCTAAAGGAGACTGAGAACTGCAATGAGAAATGACTCACATGGCTCACAGCTGGTTTTACCAAGTTTAATAAATAAAATAATGTAACACCACTTGAGCGGAATAAAAAAACAACTGAAACACCCTTTCACAAGGCCTTGTGTCATTAATGATTGTTGTTTCTACTTTAAACTTTAGAAAGTGTCATCGCTAATAAAGCGATTTTTGTCCTCTGTTTTCAAATTATATGAGAATGTAATATGAGCACTCATAGAAATTCACACAATACCAGAACAGTTGGTATCAATGCAAACCTTCTGCCTTTATTATCTCTTACACCAAACTACGTATATACCATATATGACACACAAGAAAAGGGTGGTCTTAACATTGGCTAGTAGCATTGTAAATGGCTATCTACATAGCTGGTTGATTCATGCTAATTGACTCCTGAGTTCATTGGTGCTTTCTCTGTTAACCCCCCCCAGTTACAAGCCCACCCATCATTCACAGTGAGGACAAAGAACAGATAGATTCAAGTAAATGTCCATATATAGAGTTGAGTAAATGCCCATAGATAGATTCAAGACTACACATGCTGCTTACATATATTGCTACCAGATGGCATTACAAACCAAACCTAAGTTTAAGATATAATTTTATCAAACTGTATCTCTCACAAATCCCTCCTTTTGCAGACTGTAGGACCAAGTGAAGTAACCCCGCCCTAAGCAGCTAAGAGCCGGACTTCTTTAAATCTTCACCGGGTCCCTTCACAACTTAACTTTCCCTTGTCCTCACAGTTTCACAATCAATAATGTTTATTAGTTTGAGGATGGAGTTGCTCTTTCCAAATAATTTATCATAATAGCACCTATCTTTGGCAGGGTTACTATACAAATACATGGTGCCTAAGATCACATATGTATTAAATGTATTTAAACCTAGTTTCCTAAAACAAGGAATAACACAACATCATATAAAACTTAATACTAGAAAAACAACTACACGTATGATGACCAGGTTGGCTATCACATTGAATCAGCTTCCAAACCATTGTCCAAACCATAATGTGAAAATATTATCAATCCCAGAGTTCTCAGTCATTTCTTCTCATAAAGCAGTGAGTCCTTTTAATGCCTTGGAAATGCTTCCATCAGGTGCTGTGTTGTTAGAAATAAAAGTACAACAGGATCCTCCAAACATCTTGCAGATCCCTCCTTTTTGTGCTAAGATCATATTGAGGTTCAGTCTGTTTGCTAAACCATCATCGAGGCGGATCCTAGTTGATCTGCAATTCCCTTAACAGCATCACATACAGTATATCATTGGCAAATCTCTGTAGATTATAAGAGAGATAATGGATCCAATCTACACCTTTTATTTATGCCAATTATAGGAATCAGTTATTCAAATCCTGTTGATATCCGAGTTCTGGTTCCGAATTCATCCTGTCATATCAATACACACACACACATATATATATATATATATATATATATATATATATATATATATATATACCTACACACATATGTCAAAGAATACAGGGAATAACCTTTTTTAAAGTAAGTGAACATTAGTGTCGTCACGAATAACTTTATTCCATTAAGGAGAAGAGAATATATGGGAAAGCATAATTACTTTAATTAAAGCACACTGGCTAATCCATTCTACAAACGTATTTGCAACTTAGTTTGGACTCTCAAGTTCTTACATAGCCACCAGATATCTTCTTGTTGTCATGGCTGATTAATAAACCATTTATTTAAATAGATGTCAGCATCATCATTAGAGCTAGTAAGTTGTATAATATGAGAACAATACCCTGGGAGGGAAAATCACCAAGAAATATAGCTGTACTGTAACATTCAAACAGGTATTAGTTCCTCAGATATGGAACTACACTAAAACACATATGATTTTCCTTTACTGCAGGATATAATAATACTACTAGAGTTTTACAACGTATGGTCATCTCATTGATAGAAATATTTTCAGAGTACCTCTTAAGGACACATTTTAACCCTTTGGAATCAGTGACATCATCTAATGGGAAAAATATAGTTCCTAAGTGAGAACAGGCAATACACTCAGACCTGTTCTGGCATAGAGCTGTATAACAGACCCATTCTTCCCATAAGTTAATATCTGGGAACCTAGTCTCAATAGCTGACTTATCTTCATATTCAAGATAGCCCAAATATTTAACTCCAGTTATGGTTAAAGGGTTAAAATTCACCAGTGTAAATTTCTTATGGGTTTTCTCTATCACTTGTATCCTGAATTGTCCAATAGGTTTTAACCCTTTACCAATGCCCTGGTACATAAACCTCAGAATCCTCTCTAAGTGTTTTTTTCTAATGGATAGAGGCAGTAGAGTTGTGCACCGTGTTAGCCATAGATTTATGCAAAGACAAGAGAGTAC